>PVKA01008580.1:0-50977 GCA_004027165.1 Ctenomys sociabilis
TTCTCAAATTTTTCAATGGTCCTTTTGTCGATGCCACCGCATTTGTAGATCAGATGGCCGGTGGTGGTGGACTTGCCAGAGTCCACGTGTCCGATGACGACGATATTAATGTGAGTCTTTTCCTTTCCCATGTTGGCTTGGATTTAGTGGTGGCTTTCAGTACACCTATGCTCTCGCGGCAAACCCGTTGCGAAAAAGGTGTGCTTTCTTTTTGATGAACACTCTGATTCTGTCTTTAACAACCTCTTCATCAGAATCTCTTTTTGTCCTTGTGTATTTTAGAGTGTAGGCATGGCCATTATCGCTCCTGGTTCCAATGCCAACTTTTAAACCTACCTACTCAGGTTTATCTTTAAGAAGCTGTTTTATCTTGTTTACGGCAGAAATTGTCAGTGTGAGGGCAGCCCGGGTGGGTTGCAGTTTCCTCTTGTTCACAGCCCGGATGGTGGCTCGGACTAAGGAACCCAGCATCTTCGCTGTCCTGGTGCCCGGGTCCCTCGGGCAGGAGCTCAGAACCCTCAGCCTCTCTCCATGGACACACTAGGCGCACTAACGCCACAAGCACCAGACCATGCGTCTGTGGTGTGTGTTGAAGCCTTTCTATAAGTGTTTTTGTTTTTCTTAGGACTATAGGACTTACCTCACTTACCTGTCTAGTAATTTGAGTCATTGTGTTATGTCTAGAAATCCCTCTTTTTTAGTGCAGTAAAAGAAGGAAAATGTTTCCTTTATAACTTTTAATATTCTATGTATACACAGAGAAGGGTATATAATGAAAGTCTTTTTCATACTACTCTAAATAGTACAGAGAGAACCTTCTAAAGAAAATTGGATAAATTTTAATTATTTACCTTCCTATGTATTGTAGGCAAATGCACTAATATTAAACCCTTAAAGCCCGTTAAAGTTTTAAAAAGTATTTGTTAGAAAAAAAAGTTAAAAAGGTATGGAAACTGTCAAATAGAGTAGCATTGAGGTGAGGCCTAAAAATGTAAATTTGTGAACTAATTGCCAACAAACTTATGCTTCTGAGTTTAAGGTTGTTGCAGCCTAAGTCTCAACAGTAGTATTTTTTAAGGATAGTATAGGTGTCAGGTGCCCAAACTTTAGGTAATTCACAAATTAAGCAGATTTCTACTACCAAAAACCACACATACATATTTCCACTTCCAGACTATAATGCACCTTTTTCTTGACACATGCTTTTTATGTTTGAATTTTTTTAATTCTATAGCACATCCTTTTATGCCTCTAGATTTTTTTTAAAGCCACGGGTGTTTATTAAAGATTATGATGAAACCTTAATGTTACTAGCAAATGTATTCATGCACTTCCTGAATTTGACAAGGTAGCAAACACTGTTTGTCAGAGCTCTAGGGCACTAAGATTTTTAGGGTCCAGCTTTGCATTGTTATTCCTTGAAGGATTCTGGATTTCTGAAAGAAAAGGCTGCATTGAGGCTTGAATACTGATTAGGGATGTTCACGGGCAGATTAATTCACAGATCAACAAGTTGAAATTTCCTTCAGCAGTTTTTTTTTGGGGGGGGTCTTTGTCTTTATGAGAGAAGGCTTCGGTATGTAGTTCAGGCTGTCCTTGAACTCAGTTTTGTAGTCCACATGGGCCTCAAGCTCAAAGGAATCCTCCTTCAGCTCCCTTAGCGCTGGGATTCTTCAGCAGTGTTTGAATATGGATTTACTGAAGCTACTTGAGTTTACTCTACATGAAAGGTAATGAAAGGAGTAATGGGCATAGGAAATAGTCATTGGAGAATTTTTCAAGGGAGTATTCAGGGATAAAGCTTAGCAGGAGAAATAAAGACTTTCCAGGTATCTAACTGAAATTGTGGTTTGAAGAACATTTTAATCCTCAAAATTGTCTTTGTAATGGAGGTTATGGAGGTTGCTGCATAGTAGCTCCATTTATAATGGCAGTCAGTAAGAATTAATTGTTTCATTAATTAGAATGGCAGTCAATCATTTTAATCATTTGGAGAATTCCTATACTATTATGTTTTATAAAAAAATCTTAGAGATTTTATCTGATTGATTCATTTATTGTACCCTAATGTCAACAAAAGCCTAATGAGTTTTTTTATTCAGTTTTAATAATTTAATTCAAAATGCAATATTTTAGAATCCACATTACTGCTTTTTTTTTTTTTTTTTTTTTTTTTTTTTTTTTTTTTTTTTTGTCTTTTTTGAGACAGGGTCTCACTATGCAGTTCAGGCTGGCCTTAAGCTCACTTTGTAGCTCAGGCTGGTCTCGAACTCACAACAATCCCACTGCCTCAGCCTCCCGAGTGCTGGGATTACAGGCCTGTGCCCCACGCCCGGCTCTAAACAATGGATTTTTTTTTTTTTTTTTTTGTGGAACCAGGGATTGAACTCAGGCCCTTATGCTTACCAGGGAAGCATTTAATCCACTGAGCCATCTCCCCAGCCCTCCACATTACTGCTTTTGAGGTGCTATATGTCCTGATGTATTGAGTAAGTAAAACTTAACCACTAACTTGAAGATGTTGTCCACTTCGTTATTGCAAAGTGATGAAAACCAGAGCAATGTCAAGAAAAGCAGGTACACCACCTGCTGTACCACCTTGTAGTTTTGCTAACATGTTGGGCCTTGCTTCCAGGAGCCTGACATTTCAGGAGTGGTGCTAAGCCCAGCAGTATATAACAGTGCTTGAGTGGTCTGTGTGGAGCAGTACAGTATGTAAGATGAAATATGTCCTGTGTGTTTGAGTGGGTCTGTTTGCCTCCCAGATGAAGGGAAGGCGCTGTTTTATTAAAAGCCAGGTGTTAGGGAACAGAAATTTCTGTCTGCATTGGCTTTTGAGATTTGGGAAAGAATAATAGTAGAGTGAGAGGAGCAGTAAACATTTGAGGTGATGGAGGAAACTGGCTGATAGGTTACCTGTTGTAATGAAAAATGACAAAGCTGGGACTGAAAGTTAGCTATCTTGACTCAAGTTTTAAGTAGCACAGTGGGTAGGTGTTTTGTAGAATTTGTCCAGTTGTCGTATTTAGAGTTTAATCTTTCTAAGGTTTTAAAAATTTATTTTAATTATCCAGAAAAATTGTCTATTTTATGGGGTGCCATGTGATAGTTCCATAATGTATGCATTAGTGATGTCTAAATTTTGTAGGGCTGGGGAGATAGCTCAGTAGAATAAGTATCTGGCAAGCGCAAGATCTTGAGTTCAATCCCTGGTACTGCCAAAAAAAAAAAAAAAAAAAAATCTTTTTTTTTTTTTTTTTTTTTTTTTTTTTTGAGACAGGGCCTCACTATGCAGTTTAGGCTGGCCTTTAGCTTACTTAGTAGCTCTGGTTGGTCTCAAACTCACAACAATCCTCCTGCCTCAGCCTTACCTAGTGCTGGGATTACAGGCATGTGCCATGGCACCCAGCTTCCTTTTGTTTTTTTTTTTTTTAGGTAGGCTCTCACTGTATAGTCTAGACTAGCCTTGAACTCCTGATCCTCCTGCTTTAGTCTGGAGTCAGTGGGATTACGGGTGTGTGCCACCATACCTGGTTTAGAAAGGTTTGTCTGCCTCTCTGTCTCTCCCTCCCTAACTCCCTCTCTCCCTCTCTTATTTAAAACACTAGTTTCTAGGTTGGCTAAGATAGACTTAAACTTGAAATCAGCTCTGCCCTAGCTACCCAGGGTGCTGTCATATGCCACCAAGTCCAGCTCCCAGCTTAGATTTATTTTTTTCCAGTCTTGTGAAATTTTCAGTTGAAGTTATACTAACTGGTGACTCTTAAATCTTTTGTTTCCTTGCCTCTGGGCACAACCATTCTTTTTCCTTTCTTTCTACTTTTGATATTGAGAAATGAACCCAGTCTTCATGCATGTTAAGTACATGGACATTTAAGACTGAATATGTATTACATTTATGTATTCATCTGCTCTTAACATTTTTTCTTCTGCCTTTTTGCTATTGTGAATCATCCTGTTATAAGCATGATATACAAAATTTCTTTTGAGTTTTTTAAATTTTTCCTGTTATGTGTCCAGAAGCTATGCTAAATCATAATGTGTATTAGTCCATTTTGTGTTACTGTAATGAAATCCTCAAGACTGGGTAAATTTATAATTGTGAAATGTATGGTTCTATTGCCAGAGAGAGATAGTATCATGGGAGAAGTAAAGGTTTTATTAGCAACAAGTTGGCCTACTAAAATATGGAAGACAGCCATATGTGATGATATATGCCTATAGTCCCAGTGGTGTGGGAGGCTGAAGTAAAAGGGTTGTAAGTTTAAGCCCATTCTGCGCAACTTAAGGAGACCCTGTCTGAAAATAAGAGGGATGAGAATGTAGCCCATGTGAACACTCCAAGTTCAACCCTAGTACCAACACCAAAAGATGTGGAAATTGGAAAGGTTAACACCTATGGCTGTCTTGCTGCCTGCTCAAAGTTTAAACCTTCTTTTGCGAGACTGTTAAATCTCAGATTGCAGTTTCAAACAAATGGGCACCAGGGTACTTAATCAGTCTTTGAAAACAGACAATTCTGAAACATAGGTTGTGAATGTTGTATTTCAGTCTAGAGATCACTGAGCATCTTGGACTAACACTTGAAAACTAACAAAAACATGATTGTTCAGAGGCTTGTTGTTTGAAGGTCAGTGCATCTAGTTTCCATTATAGCCAGTCTGTATTTTCCTGATAGATAGCCTGTAGTTGTGACTTTTCCTGGAAATGGAGACTTTGCCACGAGAAAGGGTCAGTGTATTTCAATTAATTTTACATTTTCGTGATGAAAATGTGGAGCAAGGAGCTGGGAGCAAAGTTACACTAGTAAATTTTAAAGAAGATCATCCAAAGTCATGCTGCTAAATGCCTAAACTCCCACTGAACCTTGCCTTTAAAGATATTACCTTATTCAACCCTGGTTCCCTGGTGCCCAAACTTTCAAAACATGAACCTTTGGGGATGCACTGAAATTACATCCAACCCATACTGTATGTAATCTTAGAATCTAAGAAACCACCATATATGGTTTTTCATGGCATTTATATGATTTTATCTTCTTTCAGTATTGCACAAGGGTTCTAGTTTCTCTACATAGGTTTTTTTTTTTTTTTTCTGGTGGAACCAGGGATTGAACTCAGGCCGCTGCCCTTGCCAGGGAAGCACTTGTGCTACTGAGCCATCTCCCTGGCCCCTCTACATTGAGTTTTTAAAGAACTTTATTTATAGTTTATAATGAGTGTGAGATGGTATCTTTTTGGTTTTGATTTGTGTTACTGTAATGATTAATGTTGTACATATTTTCATGTTTTTTATCAGCCACTTTTGTTCCATTCATTATAACTTTTATGTAGTTTTGATTTCATGACTTTTTTATATGTAAATCATGCATATTAAAATTGAGAATTATAATGTCTATTAGAAGTAAAAGTGATGGTTATCATAACCAGTAGTTATGAGAAGGTTTTTTCTAAACCTTACCAAAACTCCACTGGAATAATGGGGAAGAACTTTTGGAGTTCTGTAGGGGAAATGTATAAAATTAGAATTCAGTATACTCAGGACTTAGTTATGGTTATGTTATGGCAGCTATGATGTCACAATGAACAACTAGACATTGTTAGACTTTTGAAATAGTTTTGTTTGTTGAATCTCCCCCCACCCCCCCCATGGGGATTGAATTCAGAACCTTGTGTTTGCCAGGCATGTGCTTATGCCTCTGAGCTGTCTCCCCAGACCCTATTTGTTGAATCGGTCCCTTAAAAGTAGTCTTTTTAAAAATGCAGGTTTTTTTTGAGGTACTAGTTAAAAACAAGAATCAGGTCAAGTGAGAAATTAATATTTGGTGAAGTGATTAGGAGACAAGTAAATAGACTTGGTATTAACTTTGGGTCATTAGGATGTAGTTTATGATACCATACAATAAATAGTGACTTGCTCCTAATTTGTTGGGAAAGAATGGATTGTGGTGGAATGATTATTGATTTTCAGTGTGGAAGTAAGCTTCATATTTATAATAAAATTCAAGGTTGGTAAACATTATAAGTGTGAAAATTTATAAAAATACTATTACATAGTGTTGAATTTTTGACTTAGGCTATTGGAATTGGAAGCCAAAAGGAAACTGCTTCATGACAGTGTTTTTTAAGCTGTATTAAAAAACACATTCAGAAAAATAGTTCAATAGTGAACTTTAACATTTATTGTCAAAATATTTTAAACATTTACTGAATTTTACTTCTGATTTTCTGCTCTGTATGAGTAGGTGGGAAAATTATACAATTTCATACTTATTTGTAAATGAAACATTTGGTTTGGGAAGTTGGTACTGGGCATTCAGCCCAGGGCTTTCTTCAACTGAGCTAGATCTCCAGCTGTCTGTCTTAATCTACCTGATTTTGAGACAAGGTGTTGCTCAATTACCTTAGCAAGGTTCAAACTTGTGATACTGTTGTCTCAGTCTCACAGAGTATCTGGATATCAGTCATGCACCATTGTGCCAGAGTTCTTTCTTTCAGTTTAAGGAAATTATTAAAAGATTACCTTGCTTCCAAAAATGTCTGTTTTTCTAGTGAATATGTTTTCATATGAACAAAATGCTGTGATGTGTTTCTTTAAGAATTATGGCTTTCTGGAATATTTTCTCTTAATAGGTTGTTACCATCACTAAAAAGTTATTTACTAAAGTGGATACATATGGAATGTTGATGCTAGAAATTTGTGCATGTTATTGCTTTTTATAAATATTGATTACTGTAATATGAAATTTTTTTGTTTAGTCAGGTCAATTCAGTGAAGATATGATACCTACAGTGGGCTTCAACATGAGAAAAGTAACGAAAGGTAACGTCACAATAAAGGTACGTCATCGTCTTGTACTGTTTTATTGCCATATACAGCTAAAAGTCTGTTTCTCTGATTTTACTTAAGTATTATTTTAAGTTCCAAAAAAATGTGTAGGTGTGTAACAAAAGACTGTAAATCAATTATTTTTGTTTCTCTAATAGATCAAAATGTGTAAGCATTGAAATGTTAAATCAAAAACAGTATATGGGTTAGCAGAAGGTATCCCCAGGAAATAAAGATTTCATTTTAGCTAGGTGTGGTAGTTTGTACCTATAATTTCTGCATTCTGGGATACTGAGGGAGGAGGATCACAAATTTGAGTCCTGCCTGGGTAAGCTATTGACTCATTGAAATGCTGTCTTTTAAAAAGAAATATGGCTGGGAATAGTTCAGTACATAAGCCATTGGTAATGTGATAATCTGTGGTTATGCAAAAGAAAAAAATAAAATAGATTCCATCTTAGTGTTTAGATTGTATATCACATTGTGCCACAAAAAAGTTTATATTGAAAAGTAATAATTTTTTATAATATTGTAGTTTATTTTTGGTAGCAAATATTATAACTCAGTTTCATCTTTCTTTACTATTAAGCTTTAAATAGAAACTGTAAAAATAGGAAAAAGCCAGTACTTTAACATACTATAGTTTTCCTTTTTTTTTGTATGTAGTACAAGGTCTATAGGGTCTTACTTCACAGATTGGACTCATAGTGATCCCCCAATTTTCAGCCTTCTGAGTGCTGGAGTTATAGGCACATACCACCATGCCCAGTCTCAGTCACTGTCTCACTGCACCTGGGGAGGGGCTGGCATGGCACACCTGGGTCACTGCATCTGCCTAAGTAGGTGCTTTAATCTGCTGAGCTATATGGTTGGCTCACTATGGCTTTTCTGATGAAACATCTAATTTAGTTCTATATCATACATTTTACTGATATCTATGGCTAAATTGGAAACCTTGGGAATAAATATCATGACTTAACAGGTAGCCTTATATCCTGCATGGTACCCAACAAAATAGAGATAATAAAATTATTTTGAAAAATGCCTATCTAGGAATGTTGGCTTTCTTATGTCATAATTTTAAAATATTGGGTAGTAATTAATAAATCAGATAATTAAATATTAAAGAGTCTCTGAACCATTATTTTCCTTTTTGGCATTCAAATCTGAATGATGCTTGGTCCTATAGATTTTTAAATTAAAGAACTGAGTGTGGTGGGGCATGCTTGTAATCCCAGCACTAGAAGCTGAGGCAGGAGGATCATGGTGAATTTGAAGTCCACCTGGACTACATTGTGAGTTTAAGACCAGCCTAAACTACACAGGAAAAACCTGTCTTTGAAAACAAAAAAAAAATTTATCTTAGAATGTATACTTTCAACATTAGAAGTATAGTGGTTAACAAGTAGACAAAGTATTGCATTAAACTAAATCTCTGCCAAAGGTGAATTTTAAATGTAGTATAAGCATATTGAAGATGGACCTAAAATTTAGTAGTATCTCAGGAATTCCATATAATTTGTTTGAGCTTAAGTGACTTTTTCTAAATTAGTACATGCAGTGATATACCATGAATACACTTATTGTGGGAAAGTCAGTAAATACACATATCACATTTTAATCCTTTTTACTTTCATGAGCTCAAGATTTTAGAAGCACTTTAGCTCTAATATTGTGAAGTTGAATGTATCTTCTTGACATTTCTCTGTTTCTTTTGGTATTTCCTCCAGTAAATGACTTGAAATCTTTTTGTTAAGAATTGTCTTTCTTGATTTAAAGATCTGGGACATAGGAGGACAGCCCCGATTCCGGAGCATGTGGGAACGGTATTGCAGAGGAGTCAATGCTATTGTGTAAGCTTCTTCTTTCTTGTATGTTTTTTAAGTCAGGCCTTCAAGAAGAAAATCTTTAATACTTCTAAAGGCTTAATCTTAGCCAATAAATATATTTCTTTGCTAATTTCTTTGTGTCATTCTTAACATTAAATTTAAAAAATCATAGAATGGGAGCTTTATGACTTGTTTATAGCTAAGGACTACAGGATATGTTTTACCAGCATGTATTAGTCTCTGGACAATCTAGTTGAAACTATAGATAATGAGATATAGATTGGACAATCTAGTCAAAACTATAGATAATGAGGTTTTTCTTTATCTAGGACTTTATTTTGATTACCAACTTGAGTAATGTAAATATTAAGTAAAAACCTGTAATCCTAGTTTTCATCAATGCATATGGAAAAGATATATTTTTTTTAAGTTATATGATAGATGCTGCAGATCGTGAAAAGATAGAAGCCTCTCGAAATGAACTACACAACCTTCTAGATAAACCACAGTTACAAGGAATTCCAGTAAGTAAGGAGTATTTGTTATTTTATGTTTGTAATTATATAATAACAGTTATGCCTTGGTTATGCAGATTGCTTACAAGGCTCCCCATAGATATAAAAATCTGCCAATTTTGGAGCCCTTAGGTAAGTTATGGTAATATTTGCATAATACTATTTGTATTATAGTGATATGCACATCGTCTTACGCATTTTAAGTCATCGTAAAATACCTCATACAATGTAAATATTATACAAATAGTTGATATTCTGTAATGTTTAGGGAATACTGATAAGAAACGAAGTCTGTCATGTTCAGTATAATTGAATGTTTTTGTAATAGATTTGATCCCTATTTGATTGACTCCATGGATGTAGATAAATGTTTTCTAAAATCTAGGAGGCTTATATTTATTGATTATCTGTCATATCTAGGGCACATTGTGTTATTATGAATATCCTAACCAGGTATGTACTAAATTACTGTGCAACAGGAACTAACATCAGTTCTGGGGATATGGTTATGAACAGAAGTTAATAGGAACTTATGGTATACCATCATGGAACTTCCACTTTAGTGGAAACATAGATGATTTGAAAACACTTGAATAATGCAGCTCTGATGATGGCTATGAAGATGCAAGGGGTTTTCAAAAGTGTAAATTAGAGGAGAGGTTTGCCCTAATTTGAAGGGGAAAAGGAAGGGATTCTCTGAGCAAGTGATAGGTGACCTGAGATCTGAAAGATGTATAGGAATGTGTTTCTTGGGGGAAGTAAATCCAGGCAGAGGCCTCTTGGTGGTAAGAAGCAGGCTCCCTAGTCTTCAGAGCACAGTACAGAGTAGGAAGGGTGAGATAAGAGTATGGCATACCAGCTGGAACACACTGGAAGGCTATGTGGAAAATCAGTGAAACTTCTGTATTGATTTGTTTTGCTATGCTATGATGTGTAGTTCAGGCCAACCTTGAGGTCAGTGTAACCCAGCCAGTTCTTCTGCCTTGACCTCCCAAGTGACTTGGCTCTGATGAAGTGTTTTAAATGGTCAAAACTATATCACTGTGTTATTTAACAGTGAATTAAAGTGGTCAAGAAGAGACTAGGGATTTAGTTTTAGGAGATTGTTTTAGTAACACTGGCAGTGCTATACATTGGGGTGATACCAAAGACAAGATGGGAGGAAACAAATAGATTTTAGAGATATTTAGGAATATAGGACCCTAGATTGTTAATGGATCAGAAGAGAAAGGGTAAAGATAATTCCTAGTTGTGGGCTCCTGCAGTTTAATAGAAGATGGTGCTAATAATTGACCTATGGAATGCTGGATATAGGCCAGGCTTTAGCCAATGACGATCTTATGAAGGTCAGTTACTTGGAGTATATTACCTCAGTGAATCCTCACAGCATATTTAGATCTGTGGTATTGTCTCTCCTTTATATATAGTAATTGTTAACCATTATAAACACTTAAGATCACATGAATATTAGTAAGTTGTGCAGCCACATTTTATTATTTATTTTTTGGCAGAACGGGGAATTGAACTCAGGCCCTTGTGCTTGCCAGGCAAGTGCTTATTCTACTGAGCCATCTTCCCAACCCCACAGCCACATTTTAAATCTATGTCTAAACAGTGAATGAAAAAGATCCCCAGAATCTGTGCCTGCATGTCTCAGAATATCTTCATGTTGACTTGTATTTTGTTTTATGGGATTTTTTTCAGACTACTTTGTAGCTTTTGTCTGTATTGAAGTCTTTTAGAAAGAATTTAGGAAGAATTCTACTTCAATTGTAGAATCTCCTGAATCTTTTTGACATACTACTTTTGGTAATTAGTATAACAAAAGAATCTATGTTAATTTAAAAATATTGTGTTTGAAAATTGTACACTTATGGTGTTGGCGAGATAGCTTAATGGACTAAAGCGCCTGCTTAGGCAAGTGCAGAGACCACAGTTTGATCCCTGGCACCACATGCTGTGCTAGCCTCACCCCCAGGGTAGACTGAGCCAGCCAGAGTCTGGGCATAGTGGCTCATGCCTGTAATCCCAGCATGGGGGAGGCTGAAAGCATGAGGATCACCACAAGTCAGAACTGCGTAGTGAGACTCTGCAACAACCAAATACTTTAAAAAAAAAAAAAAGAAAGAAAAACGTGCATTTAGGTAAAATTGAAATTAGGCTCACTGTAAAACAAAAATCTTTTCACTGACTTGCAAGCTTATTTTTCTTCTGCAGTAAAGAAAGACTGGTTGCATAAACTGCAAATAAAAATCTATTTTAACTTGACCACCATGAAGTTCTTAGTTGAAGCCAAGAAAAAACTAATTTAAAGGGTCTAGAGATGTGGTTTAGTGGAATTGTATATGAGGTCCAATTCCCAACACCTCATAAGTAAATAAAATTAAGGGTGATTTAAGTAGGAAGGAATTTATTGAAAGACTATCAATTAGCTCACAGAATCTCTGGAAAGGATACACAAAAGCAAGCTCAGAACATATTGTGAAACATGGAGAGCTGAGCAGCAGGCAGAGTCATAACCAAAATCCATACCATAGTGTGAGTTTGATGGCAGCTTTTAGTTTCTGAGCAGTGAGCATGGTTGTTCTGATTGGAGGTGTGTGTGCACAGTATCCTCTCTTCTTGTGTCACTGAGTCCATATTCAGTGTATTGCTTGATCCTGGACTATGTAACCATGTTGTAGCTGAAAGCCGTGAAAGAAATCAATTATGGAAGCAAGTAGCTTTATTGCGAGGAAGGCACATACGACACAGAAAACGTGCTAAGTGACTGTGAGTACCTTTGACCATGCTATAAGAAAACCTGGTGCAGCTTGAGAACTGGGAGTGACTTCCTCACAGTGTAGAGAGGGGTGAAAGTGAGGGACAGGAAAATAAACAAGTATGCGGACATTTGGCCCTTGGCCCTCTGATATCTTGAGTCTGAGTCTCAACCTATGAGGGTGTTGGTCTGGAGTTGAGATAGGGAAAGATATTAGTGAAAGAGAGAGGCATGACATGGACATAGAATATAATTTGATAGGATAGATCAAGGTATGTGTTCTGACTTGGAGCATAGGTGCTGTGAAGTAGGAATATTACCTAATACTCTGCTTTCTGTAGAGGAGAAAGTTATGTGGGAAAGAAAATGCTACCAAAAAGGCTGTTCCTACTGTTTTTGGGTTTGGTTTTATTTTTCTGGCCTTTGCAGTGAGTTACATCCTTGTAACACAGGGCAGGGAGAGGGGATCAGCAGCACACCATGTAAAAACAACATGGTGTGGAATTTATTGGTGCTTGGGTACAGGCAGGCAGACAGAAAGCAAATAATCTTTTGTAAGGATTTGTTCCCCTTTTATAGAGATGGAAAGAAAGCAGGGCACATTAAGTGGTATGATTTTAATAAACATCTGCTCAGAGTTCTCTGTGTTGCACCTCAGTGAGGGGAGACCAAGATAAAGCGAGACCTATATATCAAGAAATGTAACTTTTGTATTTGATGAGGTCAGTCACGTACCCTCAGGGTTTACCCTGTAACTCCTTACTGTACTTTGTAGATCCTTTGCCAGTGTCAGCCTTGTGGATGACTCACAGCCATTGCTTGACCAATTTGCTCCCTGTGAAAGCCTAAGAGAATGTTTTCTTTCCATGTGATTCTCCTTAGGCACACTATACATCATGATCACTTTCCTCTGTGGCCCCATAATTTCCTTGATCAGAAAATTTGGCACACAACTGAAATACATGATGTTACAGTATGAGTTCTCCTATGTCCTGAGTCTTCCCTGACCTTGAAAGGCTAGAGCCAAAATTTTGGCTGACGTTGAAGCCCTTCCTTTTGTCTAATTTTTCATCTGCAAACTTAGGTTGTTAACCCTCCAGAAGAGAAGCTTATTATTAACCTGCAACATATGCATTTCAGTTTACCCTATCTGTCTAAGTATCAGTCATCTTAGGCATAGCATGGAATATGTATTTTCCATCAAATATTGATATGTTAAACTTTTAAGTCCCTACAGAATATGAAGAAAAAAATAGGGCCAGGGAGATGGCTTGGTGGAATAAGTGTTTCCCTGGCAAGTGCAAGGGCCTGAGTTTAATCCCCGGTTCCGTGAAAAAGAAAAAATATCAGAGTCACATATTCATAATGATGAGTTATTGGCTGATTAAAAATGGCTTTGCAGTCTGTGGATGTAACTTAATGGTTAGAGTGCTTGTTTAGCATTCTTTGAACTCTGTATTTGATCCCTAGCGACATACACAGGTGAACACATGCGTGCACATACACAAACACAGACAGAAGTTTCCTACCCTTAGATAAGATCATAAATTTGTTTATGATTATGATTACTAAGAGTACCAGAAGCAAGCATGGCACATCTATTTTATATCCTGAAGCAGGAAGATCAAAAGCTTGAGCCAGAGCTAGGCAATTTGGCAGCTAATGGAGATCTTGTATCAGTGCAAATGTTTAAAAAAGAAAGGTAGGCTGGTATGTAGCTCAGTTGAAAAGCACTGGGTTCAGTACTTGTTACAACAACAAAATAAAGGTGCATATATGATATTCTTATGTGTACAGCATAGACTTAGGTGTTTCTGTTTTTTAAAAGTGCTAAGAGTTGAACCAGGACTCTACCACTGAGCTACACCCAGTCTAAGACTTAACAGTGTTCTTCTTAAAAACACATCAAGATATTTATTAGGCAGGAACTTAAGACCAAACATTCAGTGAAATGTAGTGCAGGGTCTCAAGAAAGAGGCTCTTGCTACATTCTGGAGCTGGGAATATTAATATGTATTTGGTGGTAGAAATCTGAAATTTGAATATAATATCGCAAGTTTCATGTAGGGTCTTAGGAAAAAGGTGACCTATCCACAGTAATGGCCCAATCATAGGAAAAGTCTGTTTTATAGGTAAAAATCCATTTTCAGTAGAAAAAGGAATGGCTGAAAACATTTGCTCATGAAAATGGATTGTCTGGGGCTTGTTTTCTGGGCAGAAAAGAAATATACGTTGGACTAGGCTTGCACCCTAAAGTAACTGATTTTTCTTATTGCCTTGATACCTACATTTCTTCTGCCCTACATCATTCCCCACAGGACATAGATGCTCTATTCTTAAGTGGATGTTGAAGGGCCAGAGGTCGGCTGCTTTTTAACTGCTGGAAGGGGCAGGGGAGGGGAAAGCTGTGCCTGCCTTGCCAGGGATTAAAAATTTCACCCTGTCTGATGTAAAGGTGACAAAGGAAGATGGGCTAGATTGTTTGATGGATAATCTTCTTTGATAGTCTTAAAATGGAGTACAAGAGCATTAGCAAATTCTTGGTGCTTTAAGCTTCATTATATAACTATATTAAACAAACAGAAGTTAGACATTAAAAGTAGACTATTGGTGAATAGTCACTCAAAAAATAAGCAGTGGAAGTCTTGTGTAGAATCTTTATTTTTTTAAATTTTATTTTATTGAACAACAAATAGTAATGAAACAGTTTCAAATCAATTAATAGGACAGATTCAACAATTAATACATTGCACATTGTTTTCATAGAGGCTTTTTGTTGTACAAGGTGCATATATGATATTCTTATCGACAAACAGTATTAGAGCACATGCCTCTAATCAATGAATTAAGAGAATGTAGCTGTATACCTATATTTTTTTAAAGCTGAGAGTTTCATTAATTAATATCTTTTACATTGTTACCTTCGTAGTGGTTATCCATAGTACAAGAAGCAGACAGGATGTCCAAACACTATTAGTGCAAATCTTTCTTCTCATAGAATTACAGAAAAGTACTGCATATTTATCCTAACTGTACTGTTTATACAAACACAGAATGGTTCTTCCTTTGTATCCCCTTTTTTGTGTTTAGTCCTGTCAAAGATGGGTGTTCTATTGTCATTTAATCATTATAGGTGCTTGAATTCGGCGAAACAATCCAACACAGTCCAGCAGTCCACAATAGTAGTGGGTTATCCTAAGAAGTTGTTTACTAGAGCTATACCTCGTTTTTATACTTTTCTGCTGGATCATTAAGATTGAGATAAAGCAAGATACCTATATAATGAAAAATGTAATTTTTGTATCTGATGAGGTCAGTCAAGTTCCCTCAGGGTTTATCTTGTAACTCTGCACCTCACTGTGTAGGTCCTTTGTCAGTGTCGGCCATGTGGATGAGTCACGGCCTTTGCTTGAGCGGTTTGCTCTCTGTGAGAGCCTGAAAGTTTTCTCTCCATGTGCCTCTCCTTAGGCACACTATAGATCATTGATCACATTCCTCTGTGGCTCCATAATCTCCTGGATCAGAAAATTTGGGGCACAACTGTGATCCATGATGTTACAGTACAGATTCTCCTATGTCTTCACTGACCTTGAAAGGCTAGGGCCAAAATGTTGGCTGAGCTTGCATCTCTTCCATTACTCTAATTTTTAATCTACACACTTAGGTTGTTAACCCTCCAGAAGAGAAGCTGCAACATAGGTAGTTCAGTTTTCTTTTTAGTTGTTCTTAAACCTTTCTATTTGTATTTCTTCTTTTGATTTCTTATACTAAGAGACTATATGATATTTGCACGTTTGTATGGTTTATTTTGCTTATAAGTATGTCTTCAAATGGCATCCACTTAAATATGAAGGC
Source organism: Ctenomys sociabilis (assembly GCA_004027165.1). Taxonomy (NCBI): domain Eukaryota; kingdom Metazoa; phylum Chordata; class Mammalia; order Rodentia; family Ctenomyidae; genus Ctenomys; species Ctenomys sociabilis. Next base: position 15,789 of record PVKA01008580.1, read on the forward strand.
TTTGAGTTTATAATTCTTTATAGCTGAGTAATACTCCATTGTAAAAAAAATACCACATCTTTTTCAACCATTCCTCATGTGACGGGCGTCTTGGTTGTTTCTAAGATTTGGCTATCACAAATTGTGTTGCTATAAACATAGGTACACATGTATCACTATGGTATGATGTTTTCCGTTTCTCTGGGAAAATTCCAAGTAGGGGGATAGCCAGCTTGAATGGGATTTCCAGTTCTAGTTTTGTGAGGAGTCTCCACAGTGATATCCACAGTGGCTGCACCAGTCTACATTCCCACCAGCAGTGGAGAAGTGTTCCCTTTTCCCCACAACCTCTCCAACATTTGTTGTTGGTTGATTTCCTTATGATAGACATTCTTTCTGGAGTGAGATGATATCTCAGTGTTATTTTAACTTGCATTTCACAGATGGCTAGTGATGTGGAGCATTTTTTCATAAATTTATTTGCTTTAATTTCGTCCTGTGAGAAGTGTGTATTCATCTCAGATGCCCATTTCTGGATTGGATCTTTAATCTTGAGGGCCCTAATGTATCTTAGTTCTTTATAAATTCTAGAGAGCAGACCTTTGTCTGAATGCTTATTAGTTAAGATGTTTTCGAAATATGTGGATTGTTTTTTCACTTTGTTGACAATGTCTTTTGCTGTGCACAAGCTTCTCATTAAGAGTTGATCCCAGTTGTTAATTCTTCCAAGTGTTTCCTGTTTAAATACATGTTTGTTTGTGAACTCCTTGCCTGCCTTATCTTTAATATGTAACTTTTTTTTTTTTTTTTTTTGGCAGAATGGGGATTGAACTCAGGCCCTTGTGCTTGCCAGGGTTATCTTTAATATGAACTCTGTGTTTTGAGGTTTTATCCAAGACTTAGTCTGTTTAAAATAAAAGTTTAGAACCACATACTGAATTCAGGTTATGTTTGTAATGGTAATTAAGTGAATGCCAATATGAAAAATTGAATGAAGAAAATGGGCAACCACTTACACAAAAAATGCATCATGTTAAAGTATGTGTTAACACTTAATTTTTACATCTTCATATATTGATGTGTGTCTGTGATATTTTTGTACATGAAAGTTTACCTTTAATGTCTTTTCTGTTTAAAGGTACTAGTACTTGGAAATAAGAGAGATCTTCCAAATGCCTTGGATGAGAAACAGCTAATTGAAAAAATGTATGTTTTAAGAATGAGTAATACTATTTTAAAAGTTTGATTCTCAATTGTACTATTTTCCTCTTGTTTTGTTTAGTGTAATTATATTCTTCAGTAATGATCATAACCATGTTTTTAGTAGACAAATTTGGCCTACCAGAGAAATGAATCCCTAAAAGTTTAGTAATTGTAAAACATGTTGTTCAGCCTGGTAATGAAAATAATACACAAAAATCATACCGATTTTCTTTTTTCGTTTTTTTTTGTGGAACCGAGGATTGAACTCAGGTCCTTGTGCTTGCCAGACAAGTGATTATTATATTGAGCCATCTCCCCAGCCCCTGAATTTTCAGTACCAAAAAAATAACATGTATATTTGACCAAGAAATTATAAATATGATAACTAGTCTAAGCACAGACTTACTCTCTTAATTCTGCTTCTCATAGGAATCTGTCTGCTATTCAGGATAGAGAAATTTGCTGCTATTCAATTTCTTGCAAAGAAAAGGATAATATAGGTAAGAAACGACTTATGTTTTAAAGAAGTGGGTATCACTAGAAAATATAGTAATGCTCCTTACTGTTTATTGTCCCTATTTCTGTTAAAGGGACTTTGTTTACAATGTAGTGTTGCTATTGCTTCAGGAAAGAAATGTACATATTGTACCTATTGACAACAAATATAACATCTTAAATCTTTCTATACTATTTATATAAATGCAATAAGGCCTTGAAGTTAAACATGTGATACCAATTATACTTTTACAGAGCTAGTATTCAGCTATGCTTTGTAACAAAGTGGCATTTTTGAAATATGATTTTATAAAACTTGGTCTATAGATATTAAAACAATTTCTCATTTATTGAACTACTGTCATAAATATATGTAAACACTCTGTTAGAAGTGGCAACCAAAAGCACCTTTTATCTACTTCATCTCTATTAATTTCTTAAAACTCCAAAAGAAAGTACTGTAAACTAGATTAATAACAGACAGATAGCTGGGCCTGGCCATGTGTACCTACTATCCCAGCACTCTGGAGGCTGATTCAGGATCACAGTGAGTGAGGCCAGCCTGGGCTACACAGTGAGTTTCATGTCAGCTTGAACTACAGAGTGAGACTCTGTCTCAGAAAACCAAAACCAAAACTAAAAAGCCTGGAAGCCAGCCTGGAGATGTATAGCTCAGTAGTGCTTGCTCTGTGTGCAGGAGGCTAACAACCCAAAGTCAAGGTGTCAGCATTGTCATACACCACCTGTGGAAAGGCTGAGGAGAGGATTCATTCTTGCCTGTTTCTAGTTTGTGCTCTGTGCCACCAGTTCTTGCCATTGCTTAGCTTGTTGTGAGCCTCTCTAGTCTGCCTCACAGTCGCACTTCACATGATTCTCTCCCCTTTGAAAGTACTGTTTATCTTAAAAGGATTCAAGTCCCTGGAAAATTGGGCCATGCTAAAAGCATGATCTCCTTGTAACTACTTCTGAAGGGACCCTATTTCCATATAAAGTCATATTCTGAGATTGTGTGCTGGTATAACTGTAGAATACTATTCAATATAGTACAGTGAATTTTTAAAAAAAATATTTTTATTGGGAATGAATACCAATAAGACAGTTTCAAAACCAAGTAGTAGGGCATAGTACATTGAGTTTAAAGCATGTATACATACATCCATAGAGCTCATTCTTTAGTCTTTTAAACTAACTTGGTGAGGGATCATCTAATGAAAACATATGAATGTAATTAGTATATTTCAAAAGATATCATTTTGTTTTCTGTAGCCCTAATTCAGTGCATATTTGTTCTCAGTGTACTTAACTTTTTTCAAGTTAAATCCAGTCTTTTCTGACACCACTGTCCCCACTTCGAAACATGTTCTAATCCTCTGAAAATGTGTATGGTCCTGAGTGATTCTGGGCTTCCTCTAAAGATCACCAGTCAAAAGTAGTATTAACCCAGGGAACTGTACCATTTGCCACAAATTTTCATTAGTTGAATAGAGAGAATAAGTAACTTGTTATATTGTTTAAGATATGCTGCCATGAGAGGAGAGCGTTCACTTCATACCAGTTTTCCTCAGCTGAAAATTTTCCTCCCAGGAGACATGTGACAAGGTTCAGAGACAGTCTTTAGATTGTCATAAGTAGAAGGGTGAGGCTGCCATCTGGTGAGCAGAGACCAGAGATGATGCTCAGTATTCTGTAGTTATCACAGCAGAGGATTAGCACTAGTTGTAATGTTAGTGCATTGTGCTGTCCTGTAAGTATATTACTTCTGTTTTCTCTAGTATTTTAGAAAATAGAAAACAAGGGCCAGGAATATAGCTCAGCAGCGTAAGTGCTTGTCTCAAAAGTGCAAGGTCCTTTGATTTCTTGTTCTAAAAGAAAAGAAAACAAAACCCTTTTTTTTTTTTTTTTGCAGATCTGGGGATTGAACTCAGGCCCTTGCACTTGCCAGGCAAGTGCTTATTCTTTTCATCAGTTGAATAGATAGAATAGGTGACTTGTTATATTGTGAACACTGATGTAATTTGCAAACTTTACAAAGAAGTTATAGTTACTAAGACTTCATTTGAAGTCTTTTTGTATTATATGTGCATGGGAGAAATGCTAGTGAAATTTTAATATATGCTGCCATGAGAGCCATCTCCCTGGCCCCACAAAAAGCTATTGAGGGAAGGTAAAAAAAGTTTCACCAGTCTTTCAAACTAGCGAAGTATTTGCCTGGAATAAATGTCTACTGAGCTAATTTATGCAGGAGATGCACCAGAGATAGTGAGAACTTTAGTTTCTAATTGAGGCTAGTATTCATGGCTTGCTGTAGGGCTCAGTAGTTACCAGGCTTATAATTTTAGAACTCTTGGTTTACTTAAAATGTCAAGTCTATGCAAATTGATATACTCTTAAGAGTCAAAGAAGGTAGTTTGTAAATCTGAATGTCTGTTTATTTGAAACAAGAAGCGTAACAGCCAAGTGGCTTACTCAGTCTTTTGAGTTAGGATACCCTTTTTTATTTATGTTTATTCTTTTATTGTTTCTACGTGTGTTCTTTTTCAATAGCATGTTTTAATTCCAGATTTTTCAAATTATTGAATTGCTCCCAAAAGTTATTTGTTGGACATAGTTGTATATTACACTTTCAACTTACTTATGCAGGAAGTTGAAACTATACCTTAGTTTCATTAGGAATGTATTCTCAAATCACATGAAAAACATTACTTTTGGGTAGATGATCTCTGCAAAGATTATTTGTATCTTTAATTTTCCATGACACTTTTTATGTTACATGAATTCTACCTATCTAGCCTTAAGTATTTATTTGTTTTCAGGTTACTGCTTTTTGTCCATTGTCCAGAAAGCTTTTTCTTTGTTTTTTAGTGAATCTCTTTTCTTCAGAATTCCTGTTCTCCTTTACTATGTGGTATTACAATAAGAAATATAGAGGGCCCGTTTCAGCAGTTATGTTAAATACTTGTTTTTAAAACTGTGAATAAGTCCTGTTTGTTCAGATCCCAACTCTGTTCTTGGTTCTCTACTGTGAGATACCTAGGAAACAACAAACTTTTAATTTGCACTTACCTTTCAGGATTAGAGGGTAGAATATTGCATCTAATAGATTCTTAAATATTCTTTAGGTAGATAACATGGTTTTAAAGAACTCAAGACAGTAATTTGGTGTTTTCAGTCATCTCTTCTCCTCTTGGTCTCTATGTGCTTTTCCTCATTAATTTCAGCCACTCTAGCTTTAGCTGTCACCTATATTACACTGTTACAGTCTACATCTTTTCCTTAGATCTAAAACACTTGTCTAAATACTTGTGTAGGTCTAAAACACTTGTCAGAAGTCTCCATATGTGTTGATTTGCCTATGGTTTGAATTCTTAGTCCATATTCCTATAGCTATTTTCCTTTAGCCACTACTTGATTCACACACCTAATGTGGCCAGAAGGCTCTTTCTCATCTATGATATTATCTGGCTACATATCTCCTAGTGGTTTTCAGCTCAGGACACTTGTACCCCAGGGGACATTTTGCATTTTCAGTTGTCACATTGGGGGTGGATGTGATAGTGGAATATAATGGTCAAGACTGTGGATGCTACAAAATGTTCTACAGAACATAGGATTTAAAAAAATACTCAACCTAAAATGTCAAAGGGGCAAAGTTGTGAACTCTTGCTGTTGCCTTTACAAGTTAGTCAATCACTTCTCCCACCTGCATGGTTTAGCCATATTTTCTGTATCTCTTAGAGTCCATAACAGCTGAGTATGGTGGCACATGTCAGTAATCTGAGCATTTGGGAGGCTGAGGCTGGTATAGTGCTATAAGTTTGAGCCCAGCTGGGGCACTGTAGTGAGGTTAAGCCTAGTTCGAACTACATAGTGAAACCCTGACTCAAAAAAACAAACAAAACAAAAAAAGTTTGGTTCATGCTGTTTTTGGTTATTTTTTCTTTTGTAGTTTCTTTTGCTTGGCATTCTATGGGGCAGCCTCTTAATTCAAATGGTTACTTGTATCATTTGTACTAAAGCTTTTTGAGGATAGGGAATTCTATATCCGAATCCCTGGTGATTTGCATGCAGTACTAGGTATTATAGGCAGTGAATAAAAGATAACATCAACTGCCCTGCATATATATCTTTTTTTAAAAAATTTTGTGGCACTGAGGATAGAACCTAGGGCTCTCTCATGTATCACTAGTCCTTTTTTATTTTTTGAGATTGGATCTCACGGCAATTGCCTACCCTGGGTCCCATTGTTCAATCCTCCTGTCCCAGTCTCCTGGAGTGCTAGGAATACAGATGTACATCACCATAGCTACATCACAATTTGACTTTTAAATAAGAAGGCTCCTCACTCTCTGGTATTTTCTCATCTTATCCTTGTGAACTTTAAGTTTCATAGTACAATAATAATAGATGCAATAAAGTAGAAGGCATCCAGTAAGTAACTAGAATTAGCTGTGCTTGTAAGTATTGTTTCTGATGTTGAGTTTATCTTTGGTGTCCTTAACACTTTGACTTTTTCCCCCATCTTTAGATATCACACTTCAGTGGCTTATTCAACATTCAAAATCTAGAAGAAGCTGAAACATCTCCTGAAGTCTTCCAGCCCTTCTTGGCTATAATCCTATTATTGTCCGTTCCTCTGAAGTACTTCCCAGAATCTGGTCCTTCCTAAACCTAAGAAATTGCCTTTTTCAGAGTTATTTCTCATGTGCACTGCTGAAGATGTGTAACTCTTTCCTTTATAAAGAATCATCTAGAGTTGTCATGATAAAGTCAGCACAGACAAAGCCTTCTCACACGTACAGTACTTGTGTTAAACAGTGTGTAGAACTTTTTTTTTTTCCTTTGGTTTGTTTTTTCTTTTACATAAAGTGCAAACTTTGCACCATCTTAAATCCAGAAAGTTGCATATTTCCATTCTGGTCTTTCTAGGCCAGATTTTTGTATTGGTTTTCAGCAAATGTCTATATTTCATTATAGAGCTCAGTAGCTTAATACTGATAATGACTTGATACAGCATGAAATTTCTAGTGCCACACACAGTATTTAGAAAACCTTTTAAGCCTGATTAATGTGAGATGTAAACATTATGTTTATATTATCTCACGAATGCATGTGATATGTATAATTACATCTTAGGAATTAAACAGTGGTCTACAAACAGGTAGCAGAGGCATCATATATGTGTTGCAGGTTCTTTATTCTGGAGAGATCCTACCTGATGAATTTTGAAAATATTCTGCTTTCTGAGAATCGCTTATCAGAGATAACAGTTGGGAGTGTGGGAGGAGTTAATGCATGCTGTTTTATATCTGCCCAGATTATAAATTTTTTTTAACTTTTTTCCTTTCAGTGTACTTTTTTAAAGGGTTGGGAATTGAAGATTTTCTCAAAAGCTTTCATGAATTTAGAATATTCCAGCCAATAATAATAAAGCCTGTTGAGAATGTCAGACTTTGTTCAAATACCAGTTTGTTGTTTCTATCTAATCATTAAATCAGTGCTGCTGCATGACATTTTAACCCTTGACTTTTTCTATCCAGTCATAAGGTTGACTTTCAGCACAAAAGACACTTATGAACAAATAAAAATTTTTATTTTTTTCTTATGTAAGATTTGGCACTCTTTTGCTTGGTGCCATTTGACATCTTGATTATTGTGACAACTCTAGACCTGCCTGCTTTGTCTAACATAATCATGTACAGTGTCTACAGGTTGGTTAATAGTCAATCACAAAGAGAACTAGGGGCCAGGGATATAGCTCAACAGCACAAGGACCTGCCTGGCAAGCACAAGGTCCTGAGTTCAATTCCCGGTACTCAAAAATCTCACAGAGAACTGAGGAGCTAATGCTGTTTATTGTTTGCTTCTACGATACAGAAATGTATAAAAACTTAAAATGGACATATTTTATAGTTTAGTGATCTCCATATACATAAAGGGACATATTACTACTGGTTCACTTTTAAATTGTTATTCGTACAGACTGCTGTAGTACATATAACTTCGGTACACCTGCTTCTATCTTGCCTCACACTGTGTGTGATTTTGTTTCTTGTGTTAAGCACCACTTATGTAGACAGTGCATTTTCAGATGTGTTGAACACCAGAGTGTAGTTAATGGTAATTATTTTAATAAATACCAGTTTTAATTTATAGACTGCCATGGCCTTAAAAATATTCGATACAAAGTACTGCACTGTGTTGCACAGACACTACTTGTTTTTCTTCATTCACATTTTTACTGGGGAAAATCTGGGCTTTAATACTTATCTTCTTATTCTTTGAGGCATGTTGCTTACTTCCCAAATAGGATGGGTGGTTCTATATGAAGGGAAATTTAAACTTGCTGTCATAATTTAGTATCATTAATGGTCACTGGGAACCATTATAAACAATGTGGGAACTTTTGCCTAACAAGAGGAATTGGAACTACAACATGTGACTATGTGGGGACTGCCTAGGTTTGTTAATTGACCTATAGCTAGTCCTTAATGTGTTTGTGTGTCTGTTCATTGCTTTTAGCATTTGAAGACATCTAAATGCTACTACTAACATTTTCCTGTGCATAACCCTTGCATGTGAAAATTTAACAGTTGCTGAACTTTGTAAATAAATTTTATTTAGGTGGATGCATTTTTTGTCTGTTTACTGCTTTTCTCAGCTTTATTCAATAAAATTGCATTTTGAGGGTTGTATTAGCAATTTTAATATGCATCATGATGGAAGATGCAGAGTTTTTGGAAGAGAATAGAAGAAAATTACCATGAGGAGAGGAAGATCTGTAGACCATGTGCTAGAAAAAAAATCGCCTCAGCCCTCGAAAGAGTTGGGGTGTGAGGGCTACTTGAAATAAACTTTTAAAGTATACAGAGTTGATACTGTGATTCTTTTTGGAGGGAAGGGGATGCTACTACTACTTTTATGTCATGATATATAAAATGTGGGACTTTCAAGAGGCAGGAGTTGATACCACATTTTCTAGCCTAGTTTTTAAAATCAAAGTAAAGTCCTACTAATACAAGATATGCCTATATACTGATTTCAGAATAAAACTTTTCAGTGTGGAGGTTTTTTCACAGAGGCACACTTTTTAGAATAAAACATTTGGTCTATTTTGCTAGGATATTATTGTCTGCACTATGAATCTGTTCATCTCATCAAAGCTATTGGGGGAATGCTCAGTAAAGTTTTGTACTCCATGAAGTTTGTTTGGCTTCTCTGTGTTCATAGTGTCATTCTGCATACCCACCTTAATTGGCTCACTGAATATGTGATTTAGCATTTCCATCTATAAGAATTTTTTTGTTGCATCAGTGGAGCCATTTAGTCCATTTAGTTACCTTTTTTTTTACGTTTTTTTAGTGCATGTTAATACTACATGATGCTGGGTTTATTTCAGGAAGTTGATACATGTAGTTAGCAAATTATTTGGTCCCTTCTCACTTTTCTGCTTGAGTGAGTGGTAGGAGAGGGTTTACTGAACAGACATGTAGACTGATTCTCTGTCTTTTTTTTTTTTTTTTTTTTTTTGTCTTTTTGAGGCAGGGTCTCACTATGCAGTTCAGGCTGGCCTTAAGCTCATTTTGTAGCTCAGGCTGGTCTCCAACTCACAACAATCCTGCCTCAGCCTCCTGAGTGCTGGGATTACAGGCCTGCACCACCATGCCCGGCTCCCTGTGTCTTTGTATCTGCTTTATATATATATTTTTCTTTTATTTTGGTGCTGACAAATTCAGGGCCTACGCACTGAACTGCATCTCAAAACCTTTGAACTTTTTTAAGACAGAATTGCTAAGTTGCCCAGACTGGACTCGAAATTTTGATCCTCTTGCATCAGCCTCCCATAGTGATAGGACTATAAATGTGCTGCACCACATCCAGCTCAAAAAATGAACTTCTGAGATTAGTCCCTTTGATTCTGTCAAGTAAATTGGATGTTTTGCACTCTGCTTGGGTTAGTGTACACTGATTTTTGTTTTTTGAAGGAAGAATTAGTTGCCTATTCTGTAGGATGAATTAGATTGGAATTCTATTGATGTGTCAATTCTAGCCTCTCAAAATGTTGGGTTGCTTTTTGGAATGGAAACTTCAGTGTAGTGTAGCAGGCACCATATTGTAACATCAAACTGGCCAAATGCTTTATTCTAAAAATATGTTTCACTGCAGGGAAACCCATCATGTTTGGCTTTTAAAATATTTTCATTTTATTACAAACTTTAGATCATGCCCTACACAAAGCATATGCTAGTGAAGAAACTTGAAAAGGAAGACAATAAATTAGCCTCACAGACTTCCTGTAGGTTTGCTGCTCTATAAATGCATGGCCCATTGCAGGTGTTTCCTGTTGGTTGGTAAATATCCTCCACACAATTTCTGTTTAAAATTCAGCTGTTAATAAATAAAAATGAGTACTCTTGTACAGGTGCCTCCAGGTTGTTCATTGACGTGCTAGAAGACCTGTAGCAAATAGTTCCTTGATCTTAGCAGCAGTCATTCATTATTCTGGTTCATTAATAATCCTCTCTTTAATGTGTAAAATTTCAAGGCAGCTGACTTTTAGATAATACAAATTTCCCAGCAGGAATCAAAAGGGGGTGAAGATGCCTTAGCTTTATTTTACTATTGTTAGCAGGTTCTGCATTAATAAAAGGAAAAGATGTGGGAAAGTCTTTCAAATGCTGATACAGCTTGAGTCTGTGAAGAGTAAGAAAATGCATTTTTTTTTTTTTTTTTTTTTTTGCTGTTAACTAATGATGTGAGTAGTGCCTTAGCTTTCTGGGCTAGAGTAGTGCCTTAGCTTCTGGGCTAGAAGAGGGAATTTCTAATACATTTTTTCCCACTAACAGGCTATGATTCTAAGCAGTCTAGAGAACTGGGTAGCGGTTAAAGAAGAGAGAAAATGCCCACTTGGTTGACAGAATGTACTCCTTTTATGTTTTATTGGCTTGAAAATTAAAAAAAAAAAAAAGGTTTTAAAGCTGCAGACCCACCCAGTACATTTTTCTAACTTTTAATTTTAACATAAGGGTTGGCCACAGATATTTTCAGAATGGTAACAATTTAGGTTTTATTTGAAGGAAATGCTATACACGTGAATTTTATATTCTGTATTGGGGAGGCATTTATATTTTTTGAATTTTTAAGGCTGTAGAAAAATGGTGATACACACTCTGGAAAAGCATGTAACTACCAATTTGAGAGTCAGTGGTTTAGAGGCTTGTTCTGCTAGAATTTATTTAGAGCCTGAACAGTTGGGAAATATTTCCTTTCAAAATAAAGGAGGGGAGTTAACAAAACTTGTGTGTTCCTTTTTGAAAATGGGAAGGAGAACATTAACCAGTTGTTAACTGCAGTCCTTCCTCCACCAGGTTCTGCCCTCTACCACTTTGGCCTGCCCTTGGTGTTTGTAACATTGTGTATCATACAGTGGTGGAGAGTCTTTAATGGAAACAGATTCTTTAAGGGAATCTGTTTCTGTTTACTCTTACTTGGTACAAGAGTTGAAAACCTTTTGGAAAATTCAAATTATTTTGCACACCATTAGCAAATTTATGAAATCAGCCCTCTTCATCAATTACCAGCAGCATTAAGATTTTGTATAGTTTATCCTTTTAGTGGAACCATCAGTACCCTATAAACTGGGGCATAGTACATCCATGGCAGTGATGGCAAACCTTTTAGAGCTTCCATTGATTGATAACATGAACACTAGCTTCACCATTATGGTATGGTGAATATCAGTTTTGGATAGATGGATGTTGTAGTACATTTGATTTAGTGGTTTAGTATTTAGGGAAGCTTGATGCTTTTCAAGTTACACTTTTGAGTAAGTTAACTTTTAATAGGTAAATCACATTATTCTGAAATTTCACTTACACAGAACAGTTGCCTTGATCTTGTATCTAACCACTCCTGCCTTTCTAGTATTTAGGGGTAGTGTTACCAGCTTATTTTTCTAGTATTCATACAAAATATAACAAATAGAAATACACACACAAACATGTAATCTTTTAAAAATTTCTTTCTTACACATACCTACCTTGCATAAAAGGCATTCTGATTTGAGCGTGGCTTTTCTCCACTAAGTGTTGCTATCTGCTTGTCAATACACTTGAGTTCCTAAGCCCCATGCCTACTAATTAAGTGGGTGATTTTCATTCTCTGAAGATTCTGTAATTTTCTTACTGCTACCCTATGATGTTTTGCTTTTATAATACATCTATAGTGAATCCCTTTATAAGCGTATGTAGCAATTTGCAGAAACACCTGAGTTGAAGGGTATTATGTGTATTGTACTTAAGAATTGTCTTTCCTAGAGGTTGTACCAGTCTGCCCTCCCCTTTTATATATATTTTGAGACAAGTTCATGCAATGTAATTTAGACCAGCCTTGAACTCATTTTGTAGTCCTGGGTGGCCTTAAACGCACGGTGTTGCTCTTGCCTCAGCCTGTCAAGTATTGGGATTACAGGACTGTGCCACCATTACCTGGCCCATACCCTATGTCTTGATAAGTGTTAACAAACTTGCATTTGTGCACACTAGATAGGTGTGTGTGTGTGTGTGTGTGTGTGTGTGTGAGAGAGAGAGAGAGAGAGAGAGAGAGAGAGAGAGAGAGAGTCAGTGTCTTTCTATATTGTTCAGAGAAAGTGTGGGTGTGTGTGTGTGTGTGTGTGTGTGTGTGTGTGTGTGAGTCTTGCTGTATAGTTCCGAGTAGGCCTTGAACTGGTGATTCTTCTGTCTCAGCCTCCAGTATGGATGGAAAGTATAGATGTGTGCTGCCACTCTTACCTATACACTATCATATTTTAGATCATTTTTTAAATTCAGCTTTTGCAGAATTTGGAAAATATTATGTGAACTTTATTCTGAACTTGGGTCTTCACTAAATTGTATGTAGAAACCCCTTGCAGCCAGGCGTGGTGGTGCATGCTTGTAATCCCAGCACTCGGGAGGCTGAGGCAGGAGGATTGTTGTGAGTTCAAGACCAGCCTGAGCTACAAAGTGAGCTTAAGGCCAGCCTGAACTACATAGTGAGACCCTGTCTCAAAAAGACAAAAAAAAAAAAAAAAAAAAAAGAAACCCCTTGCCCTTTTTTTGGTCTTAGAACTGTTCCATCATACACATTTTAAAAGTTTGTTTAAGGTCTGGTGATGAGATAGCTCAGCAGACTAAGCTCCTGCTTAGGCAAGCACAGGGACCGGGGTTCTATTCTTGCACCACATGTCGCACTAGCCCCATTCCTGGGTGCATGGAGCCAGCAACCAACTCTGGGCATGGTGGCATATACCTGTAATTCTAGTGCTGGGGAGGCTGAAAACAGGAGGATCACTATGAGTCCAAGCTGTGTAGTGAGAACTTATACCAAATAAAATAAAGATTACAGTTTGTTTCTTCTTTTTTTTTTTTTGTATTTTAGGGAAGGGTCTACTAAAGGGTGTTCAGTGTCTCACTACTAGATCATACTTGTAGTGATCCACCTGTTTATAGCCTTCTAAGAATTAGGATTACAGGTGTGCATCACCACATCTAGTCTTTTTTTTTTTTTTTTTTTACAGTCATGATTTGTAGTTCAGACTGGCCTTAAACTTGTGGGAATCCTCTTCACTCAGCCTCCCAATTGCTGCGACTACAGGAGCAAGTATGTATTACTTCAAAAAGAAGCAATAATCTGTCTTTTAAAAGTTTTCATTACATTTGACTTTTTTCCACATTGATTTAGGTAAATTATTTTGTAACTTAGAGTAGAAAATTCCTTCCTGTTGGTAGACTATTTTAACTCTTGGCTGTTGCAGGAAAAAACCAGAAAATCTTAAGCTCTCTATGACTATCCTTTGAGGTCATCATGGAACCTTTTACTTGCAGTTCTTTGATTTTCATGCATTCAGACTCACAAGAATTTTGTTTTAAAGTGCTGGGCTGGAACTCGGACCTGTATCTCGGAGCTGTCTCTCCAGCCCCCACACTCAATATTGAGAAATGCAGTGTTAGCCTGTGCATAGTGAGGGATGTCTTCAAAGGTATTGATAAACATGTTAGCAAGGTCACCTCCTTTCAACTACAAAAGCAAGGAGGTTCAAATAGGATCATTTTTAATTCAGCAATTAGCAAGTATAAAAGTGCTGGATAATTCTTTTCATTTGCTTTTTGAGATAGTGACTTACTCTGTAGTCCAGGCTAGTCATGAATTGAACTATGTAATATGGCCCATCCTTGCCTCAAACTTGCTTTGCTTTTTTTTGCCTTGGCCTTCCAAGTACTGGATTTACAGGCATATGCTACCATACGTGGCTGTGCTAGGTAGTTTTACTACATGCTGGCCTGAAAGAATTCACAGAGTTGGAGAGTATTAACAGGGCTTACGACCTATATTAGCACTGTTGAAAGTATGTTTTATATGTGTATATTACAATTATTATAGCTGTGGTAAATAACTGTTATTATTTCCTCATGTTACAGATGGGTAAACAGGTCCAGAAAAAATTTCCAAGGTCAGAGAGGAGAGCTGTGGTTTTAACCCTTGACGATTAGACTTCTTGAGTTACGTTACTGTCATTTCTTTGGCCTTCTCCAGTGAAGCCTTTTTTTTTTTTTTTTTTGTGATGAAAATATCTACTTTTTGTACTGGAGCTTTTAGGCAAAAGCTCTGGTTTAGGGGTCCCAGCAGAATGGGGTTGGGCTATTGTACCAAAACAGCAATCAAGAAGACAAGCCATGATGAAGGGTAGAAAGGAAGCTTTGATCAGCATGGTCATACCAAGCAGGGTAGATAAAGAGTTTCTAGTTCCATAAGGGCTTGACAGAAGTTGGGGTTTTATAGCAAAAGGAAACAAAGACAAGGGTTTAGGGTTCACATAGTTGGCAGGACTGGTAATCCTGGTTAGGTCTTGGTCTGTTTTATCATTGTCTCAGGGCTGGTTGGGAGTCATCATTTCTCAAGAAAAAAAAATTTTCATTTTGAGGTAAAATCTCCAGTTTAGGCTCTGGATTGTTGCACTTTTGGGGAGCTGAGTGAATGTAATCATGAAGTATTCTGAGGCTCTGGTTTTTGAAGTGATAGCTGGTTTACAAGAATGAAGACTCAGGTATCAAAGGTCAAGAATTTGGTCACCCTGCCAGTAGTGAAGATTGATTTTAGTGCCCTCAGTCTCAAGGGGAAGGAAATAGGTTAGGTAAAATTAGAATAAAGCTTCTATTAGTAGTTTTTAGACATCAAAGTCATGTATACATACAGAGCTGTTGTATGTGTGTGGGGGGTATTGCTACTTTGTTATAGGTGGGCAGTCACTAGGATTTATAAACAGTAAAGCATTAAAGATAAAATTTAAGGAAAGGAAGATATTGGATACTTTTCTGGAAAGGGCAAAAAGGTAGAAATAGCTGCCCTGATAAATCAGAGTAGGCCTTGAGCTCACTCTGTAGCCAGGCTGGTCTTTAACTGCAAGGATCCTCCTGCGTCACCCTGTGGAGTGCTGGGATTATAGGTATGCACTATCACACCCAGCCCTAGTTGCTCTTATAGGGCTCAAGAAGCCTTCTCTTTACCTGGAATTTGTCATCTGATTGGTTATGTTGTTTAAATCTTACATTTTTAAAAAATGTATTTGGTATAGGGTCACTATGCAGCCTTCCCAGTGCTGGGGTTACAGGTGTGTATCATCATGCCCGGTCTTGGTGCACTGAGGTCAGGGCTGGTGAAGCATGTAGTGCCAGGGATTGAACCCCAGTTCCTGTACTTGTCTAAGGAAGCACTTAGTCTGCTGAGCTATCTTGCCATCCCTTTTTTTAAAAATTTGGTGCAGGTGTTGGAGACTCTTCCAGGTCCTCATCTCAGTCCAAGAAACTAATATTTGTAATCCCAAAGTTACGTTATTGGAATCCCATCAAGTTGATTACAATTTACCACTTTCCATGCAATCCATGTAGTGAAAATGACACTAAATTATATTTTTAATCATTGGGGAGTCGAGCTCTAAGTCCTGCCATGACATGGCTTTCTGGAACCAAGAGAGTGACCCATGGCCTCACCCAGTTTTATTCAGTGGAGGAGTGGCTTCAGGATTGACTGAGAGTTGTGGGAAGCAGGTGACTACTGTGAGCTGAGCTAGGTGGGTGGCCTACATTTACCTCTGCCATATGCAGAGAGGATATGCAGAGAGTAATCTGCTTTATATAGTATTTAATGTTTTGAGAAGCCTAGTGCTTCATCTTTGATGTAGTCTTACAAGTCCCAGGAAGTCATAGCCTCTATCTCAAGGTTCCCAGCTGGCGGCATGGAGCATTACCTCTACCATCCTGTCTCCACCCAGCTCACATTAAGGAGCAGCAGGTTTACCAGGGAAACAGCATGCACCTTCAAAGACCATCACCAGCACCTCAGTTAAACCAGTACACATTGCTTAAGGCCAATTGAAGGATAAACAGAAATCCTAGCCAGCTCTGTACATAACAATATGAGGAAACAGGATCAGGCTTAGTCAAAATGGAGATAGTTGCTCTTTTTTCAAGGAGAGCTGCTCAGGTGGACCCCCACATACAGGGTCTCCCTATGCAGCTTGGACTCTTAGTGATCCTCTTGTCTCAGCCTCTCTAGTACTGGGATTACAAGCATCTGCCACTATGCCAGATTTTAGTGGCTGGCATGGACTTAGACTGCTGAACTATCTCCCCAGCCCAGTTATGATTTGTGTCTAGATGTTCCTACAAAGCCTCAGTGTGATCGTGGTGGGGCTTTCCAGAAATGGCTGGATTTAGGGTGTGTGCTGCTGGAATGAAATGTGCCCTGCCCTGAGTGTGAATGCTACCTGCTTTAAACATGAGTAAACTGGGTGGAATTTAAGGGACAGAAAGAAGGCTTCTTGCATTGATTGCTGCTGCTTTTTGACTTCACTGATTTGCTGCTTTCTGCTCACCGTGAGCTGCTGGTCCTCTGCAGTGCCCCTCTGCCATGCCTCCCAGCCAACTATAGACTGAAACCTGCCAACTGTGAGCCAAATAAATCCTTCCTCTTTTAACTTTATTTTGTCTTAATAATAAGAAAAGTAACTAAGACAGCCAGATATTTGTAATGTAAATTGTCCTGGGCTAAGGTATAAGAAACCTGGAATGTAGCTATTTTCTGCTTGCAGCCAACAAGCTCTGGGAATTGAGCCCCTAACCTGATTTTCTTCCTTTGTGGAATAGACTACAATATTTTCTGTGCCATCTAAACAAGGATACCTGTAAAAATATCTGCAAAACTATAAAACCTAGACTAGTAGCAGCTATTGTCAGTTTTATCATGAAAAATATCTTACAGAAACTGGGTGGCTTTGATATCGAAGAGATTTTATTAGAGCTTTAATGTGAGGTGTGACATGTCATTAATGTAGTCTAGTATTAGTTGTGGTGCAAGATAAGTTTAAGTTAAATTTTGCAGGAAAGTGGCCTAAGAAGAAAGCAAGTATCACATTGTTTTCAAGTTCTAGGCAGAATCTGAAAGTCAGGATGAAGCTTCAGCAGCAAGATACAACACCCTTCGTAGATTAGGAAAACAGAATATGTGTAGTCCAAAGACTGGTTCAAGATGTTTGTATTTTTACTAAATTTTTAACTGTGAGGGTTTACCTGTCTCATGATTTGGGGGAAGAAAGAGCTCATCACTGAAGAGAACATTAGTTACTATGTGCCAGCTACCATGTGTCAAATGTCTCTTTAGCATTCCCATTGCAGCTCCTTAGTATTACAAGTAGTCCCTTAACACTAAAAATATAACAATATTATGTAGCAATTTATCATTTTTATCAATCTATTGGCCACTCAACCAATTTTTGATAGACGGATCCACTCAGGTCTTGCCTCCCAAGCTTTTTAGGAACACTGCTTTGACAGATACATGATGAAAATTTAGAAAGGGCTAAGTTTACAAGCATTTCAGAATCCCTAAAATGTCAACCCCTTATAAGAAAGCCATAGCCTTTAAGAGCTGAAATCTGCAACCTTCTTAATTACAAGTAGACACAGAAGTGTAGTGGTTTAACATTGAATTTATTTCACAGTTCAAAGATTAGGCTATTGATGCCCTGCACAGGAGAGATTGTGAAGGTGGAAGGGTGACAAGGGTTTAAATAGGCCTGCTGAAAATAATGTGATAGTTCAACTCGTCTTTTGAAAAGATTCTACTTCTAAGGCAAGGGCAATATAATAACAAAGTTTCTAGAAATGGTCACGTCCCAAGAATCATGAAAGAACATTTGGTAAACATTGTCCCCAGAAGCCTTTATTTGGAATTCAGTAGGTCTAGGGTGGGATCTGGGAACAGGAGTTTTATTTATTCATTTTGACTTCTTCTGTTTGAGACAAGGTGTAGCATGGTAATCCACTTGAACTCACTTGTGTAGCTGCCAGAGTGCTGGGATTACAGGGTTGGCCACCAAGCCCGGCTTTCGGAATTTGTTTCAGAAGCACTACACAGTAAGCAGTTCTTCCAAGTTAGGACGTTCTAATAAAAAGGGCGTAATTTGGGTTACCGTTTTGTGCACGCTTTGAGCTCAAGGGTAATCCTACTCCTCCACTCTACGCGCTCAAAAACTCTGCCCGTGATATGCAAACGTAGCTCTTTTTAATATAGAAACCTCTTTTTTCTCTTTTCCTTATATGTCATTCCTAAGCTAGACGAAAAGCTGCTTTTTCCTGTCCAGCTCAGAGACAACATCTACCCCGGATCCTACAGGTCAAGGGCCGCGTCTCGGCGGGGTGCCCGGGGCCGCTCCCGTGCCGCGCCCTCATTGGCTGGAAGTTCCCTCGCCCCGGGCATGCAAGGCCCCAGCGCGCCACGCCAGCCGTCCAGAGTCGGGGCCGCCCAGGGGCGGGGCGGGGCGGGGCCTCGGGCGCCGGGACGACGGGCGGGCGGCCTAGGGCGCGGAAGTCCTTGCCCGGGCGCGGGGACCTGGGCGTAGGGGACAATGGGCCGGTTACTGGTGCGTCACGAGGGAGTTCCTTAAAGGGGAAGTGAGCGGGGCGGCCCGGTTGACGCGGGCTGAGGTGTTCGTCCCTGGAGGTCCCCACGCTTCAAAATAATGCCCGCGGCGGCCGCGCGACCATGCAATGGCGAGCGCTCGTCCTGGGGCTGGTGCTCCTCCGCCTCGGCCTCCACGGGGTGCGGTGGCTCGTCTTCGGGCCGGGGCCCAGCATGGGCTTCTACCAGCGCTTTCCGCTCAGCTTCGGACTCCAGCGCCTGAGGGTGCTCGACGGCTTCTCGGCTCCTGGCTCCGGGCCCGCGGCCCAGCCGGGCCCTGGGGCGCCGTCGTGGCTGCAGCCGCCGGTAGTCGGGGCTGCGACCGGCGGGCCCGGGGCTCCGCGGCGGCCCGGCCGGGGCGTGTGCGGCCCGGCGCACTGGGGCTTCGCGCTGGGCGGCCCGGGCTGCGGCCCGGACGAGTACGAGAAGCGCTACAGCGGCGCGTTCCCGCCGCAGCTGCGGGCCCAGATGCGCGACCTGGCGCGAGGCATGTTCGTCTTCGGATACGACAACTACATGGCGCACGCCTTTCCGCAGGACGAGCTCAACCCCATCCACTGCCGCGGCCGGGGTCCGGACCGCGGGGACCCGTGAGTAGCTTGCGCCCCGCGATGCCTCCCGTTCCCGGCATCGCCGGCGCCCTTGGGGTCCGCGGCGGCGCTCTGGGTTCGGGCCGTGTCTAGGCCGACCGCCTTCTGAGGTCTCCCCGGGCCTCGAGGTTCGTGGGTGGGCTGACGGTGGTTCGCTTTGTCGATTCTGCGGGACGCTGAACTTCATGAGCTGTTCGGACCCTTGTCTTACCCAGCTGGGGAGACAGGTCTAGAGACCGGAAGGGGCAGTGACAGTGCCAAAGACGGGGCCCAAGGGGGGGCCTTAGGTCCCTCTACTCCAGACGGACACATAAGCTACATGAAATTTGTACTGCATTTGCCTGGCTTGGAAACGCACCTTCAGAAGGAGCTCGCCCCCATTCTAATCAGTGCCACACCCAGGTGTTTTTAATTTAAAAATTGTGGAGTTGGCTCCTAGAAAGGACTTGTGAACCATCTAGTGAGTTGGAGGCACCGAGAGGATAGGATTTAACCTTTTTTCTCTGGCGGGTGTTTCATAGGTGTCTGAGAGTGAGATGGGAAGAAAGGTGGTCGACTGGCTGGCCCAGCTTTGGGATCTCGATATTGAAAGCATACTCGCAGAATACACGCGCAGCATCACAACACCATTCCGTGGCAGGGCCGCCTGGGGAGGTCAGCCAGCCCTCACCGGTCTAGCCTTGTTTGTGAAGGCAGAGCTCCAGGATTCACTGTTGCAGACTTACTTAAAAGTCCAAGAGGGCAGCACACCCAGTTTGGGTTCTTCCCCCCCAGGAAGGGAGGAGTGTGCCTGTTAGGCTGGATGGGTGACTCGTTTCTGCGTTTCCCGCCCCTTTAGGTGGGCGTGGAGGAGTTGGATTGCTCACTGCCTTGATGGAACCTCAGAGTGCTTCTTGATATGTGAGGCTTACATTTTTGTTCTAGTGGAAAGCAGTGATTTTCGGTTTTTTAAACTCTAAAAAAGAAGACCATATACTGAAGAGTTATTACCAAATTTATTGTCTTAATTTGTTGGGTGATGGCATGACCTTAAGGGCACGTCTCAGACAAGTTTTAAAGGACTGGATCTTTCCAAAGTTGTAGGAAACTATGACATTTATATTTCTTGCTTAACTATATTGACCTTATATAAATACATTTTCCAGCTTAATTGACCTGAGAAAAATAAATTTAAAATTTTTGTTTAAAAACTTTTCCAAATAGTAGACATGAGTTGTTTTGATTAACTAGAGAAAACTTGTTGTGCATATAAAGATATTTTCTTTCAATCACAACTTTTTTTTCTGAGACAGGGTCTCAGCTATGCAATTCAGGTTGGCCTTGAACTTAACCTCTTGCCTCAGCATCCTAAGTGCTGGAATTACTGGTGTGAGACATCACTCCTGACTCAATTGCAATTTTTAAGATAATAAACTTCATTAATCTTTTTTGAGGGATGCCCTAAATTTCTACCAGCTAGTTATTTTTAATTTCTTTCTTGCCACCTCCTGTCATATGCCTGTACATTATTTACACAATTGCAATCAAAGTATGTGTATATATTTTTCATTTCAACAATATTGTTTGCTCTGCAATGCTTGTAGTATTACAAAAAGAAGAGAGCACTTTAAAGGCCTGTATTTTCTCACAGATCTTTTTTTCTCAGATTGTCTTTCATTAGGCAGAACTAAGGCAAATAGTTTAATGGCAAAATTGTGATAACAATTTCCATCAGATTGTAATGGCTTGGAGTATGGGTTGATGGCATTTTAGTACATTCTGAATGAAATATAAGAACCTAGAGTGTTGAGAACTGCCTCTCCTCAGCTTGGTGAGGTGGTTGTTGATCATTTGTGAAGGAAGTAGGCCTTTATTTTAAGATGAAGGCTGATAGTGTTTTGGTTTGGCAGTGTTATTCAGTGGCATTCTGTGTAAATGGAGGTTAAGTTGCCTGAGACATCATTTTTGGAGGAACTGTCATAAATATAGGGTGTAGGGATAGTATTTGGCCTTTTGGTTAGTAAAATCTTGAATCTTAAGACAGCTCTTGGGTTATGTGGCCTTGGGTAGACAAGACTGGAAAGACTGATTTTCCATTACTTCCTTTAACTCCCAACGATTTGCAATTTTTTCAGGAAGATTTAGAACTTAAACTTTGTCATTCTGGCTGTGAAACATTAGGGCACATTTATATCCTCCAAATAAATAACCTGAATTAAAAATTGTTCAGATTTTTTTATTTCCTTTTGTGATACTGGAGATTGATCCCAAAGAGTGTTGAGCTTCACACTTCCCGGGCCCCCTTTGTGCCGCATCCCCTTTGAGAGATCTCGCTAAGTCTATAAGTTACTCAGGCTGGGCTCCAACTTGATCCTCTTGCCTCATCTCTCTACAGTTGTAGGATTACAATTGTGTGCCATTTTAATTTTGAGAGACAGTCTTGCTAAGTTGAAATAGACGGCTCTTTCACCTTCCAAACAGCGGGTTTTATGTGCTTGTGTCACCACACCTGACTTCCAGCTTTTAAATATCAAATATTCTCACGACTGTTAATCAGGTTGTCTTTGAATGGTTCTTTTTTGTTTTGTTTTGTGAAGCAGGCTATCACTATGTAGTCCAGGTTGGCCCTGAAGTCACTGTAATTCAGGCTAGCCTGGAACCCGCAGCAGTCCTGCCTCAGCCTCCTGAGTGTTGCCACCACACTCAGTTTAATGATTCTTTGAAAGTACAGTAAATTCACTAGAATCACCAGTAGAAAATGTTATATAAAAAGGGTTAGAAACACAATATGGATACTCAACGTATATATCTTTCCTTTTTAGTTACATTTACTTAAGATTTATCTTGCCTATATATGGGGGGAGGTGTCCTGTGGAGAGTTAACGTGAAGTAAATGAAAACTCAGCACTTTAAAAATAGCTTATTGGTCTGTGTAGCTTCCGATTGTTATGCAAAATCAGTTCTCATTTCCTCACTTTTAGGTTGGAGAATCCAAATTCAGATTTCTTTGAGCAAATTGCATATTGTTTTTACAGTTCTTTAAATAATAGCTGAATTCAAGCTTTTAAACATATACTTTTTCTTCAACTGTGTTGCTTTTAAAAGAAAAAAAGTAACTGTCAAATAAATACAGTATTGACTTCCCAACTGACTAATTTCTATGTGCCCTTAATTTTAGATATACCCTTCCTGAATGTCTCAAAATCTGTTCTCTATTTTAGTCAGCTGAAGTTTTTTTTTTTTCCTACCACAACTGAGCTGTTTGAAGCTGATTCTTGACTTCCTCAGTTTTCCTTTTGGTTCCTCTCCTTTGAGCTGCTACTCTGCATTTTAGCATTGCCTGAGAATTCGGTACTATTTTGTACTCACCATCATTTCCTTTTGTCTTGTCTCCCCATATTATCAATCCCTTGAATATAGAGATTCTGTTTTTGCTAATCTCTGTACCCACATAGTATCAGTAAGTTTCTGGACGGCTGTTACCCACTAACTGTATCTGGAATTTGTTTTTTTAGCATATCTGTTTTGTTTGATTTTGTTAGTTGAGGCTGGAGAGATAGCTCAGTGGAATAAGCGCTTGCCTGGCAAGCACAAAGGCCTGAACTCAGGCCCCACAAAAAAGGATTAAGTACTTGGCCTGGGGAATAGCTCAGTGGCATAAGCACCTGCCTGGCAAGTGCAACATCCTGAGTTTGATCCCTGGTAAAAGGCCCCCCACACACAAGATTTTGTTAGCTGCATAATAAAACTTATTTTCTATCGAAGAACAGAGTTTTAAGGTTGAGTTCTTGGAAAGAGCTCTCAGAGGAAAATCAGTTTCAATAATGATATCTAATGAGGAAATCTAGTTTTACCTGCATAATAAGCTGACAAATGGAATGAGGAATCATGAGAATTGCATGCTATGAAAAGTATGAAACTTTTACAAGAAAATTTTATAGTGTCACTTTTGTTGTTATCCTCCCCAAGTTTTTCTTTCTTTGCTTAAAGAATACAACAGTTATTTGTTAGGAATTAAAAGTTGTCTTGTGAACATTTAATCTTTAAAAGTTTTTATTGGGCTGGAGTAGAAAGAAGGAAGTATGATGGGTTTTGTGTATGTGTGTGCACATGTGTTTTTTTTTTTTAAATACTTTTCAGACATAGTTTACACTGGCATGTAGAAGCATTTTAGAATTGTATTCATTTTAGTTGCAGATTAAAAGAAAAAAAAAACAAAAAAATATGGGAAGGAGTATAGTGCCTAAAATTAATAATATCTTCCATAGGATGGTGTAGGTGAGGAGAGCAGTGCAGGCCACAAAGTATAACTCTGGAGATGGTTCTCGGTCTAGTGTGGGTGCTGCTTTAGTGATGTGGGAACCATTTTCTGTTGAAGTGGGTAATTGAATCCCACTATGTTTCTGAACAGCAAAATAATGTCATTAAATATTTTAAGCCCAGCAGGATGTTTTCCAGTTGAGGATTTCCTTTTCTGCTTTGACCCTATCCTCTAACCCTTTTCTTATATGTTTTTTTGACTGGCATTGCCTGTGAGAGGTATATTTGGATCTGTAGCTCTTGCTTTGAAAGGACCTTTTGCTATGACCTGAATTTGTTTAGCAAGAGTAAACAGATGTGTGTAATCCCAACAACTTGAGGACTGGAGTAGGATGATTGCATGTAGCTAGGGCAGTTGAGGAGCCTGTTTCAAAACAAAGAGGGCTGGGGATTACTTCACTGTGGAAGTCTTGGGTTTAGTCTCCAGTATGTGGGAAAAAAATCAACAAGTTGAAGTAGACACAATTTTACAACCATGCTGTTTGCTGACTATAGCTTGTGCTGGATAAGAGGGCTCTAGTTTCTAGATAGCTTCCTCCTGTGGGAGACCCTTCCTACTATGCCAGTCATGAAGGACTCCTGCCAAATGTTATGGCACAGGGTCTGAAGAGAGGGTAAGAGACACATAGAGGTTCAGACTGGGATCTTGGCTGAGCTGTTGTTCTCAGGGAGCAAAAGGCCAGCAAGCACTAAAACCTTGGCATTTATTCATTACTTTGAGTCAAGGTCAATGAGTGAAGGAGTGTGGATGGTTGAGGAATAATAATGGGGACTATGATGGTCTAGGAAGAACAAGAAAGCATTCTTTTCAAAAATTTTTTTTTTTTTTGGTAGAGTGTCTTGTTATGCAGCTTGAACTCATAGTGATCCTCCTGTCTCAGCTTTCTCAGCCCTGGGATTTCAGGCATGTACCACCTTGCCTGGTTTCGGAGCCAGCATGGCATGCAGTATAGGGAAGTGAACCCCGGGTCCTTGTGCTTGCCAGGCAGGTGCTTAGACCGCTGAACTATCTCTCCAGCCCACCAAAGTATTCTTGCAAGGGCACTGGGAGCACCCATAGTCATTAGCCCTAGGGCTTCCAGCTGTGACTAGAAAAGAGCAGGGATTTGCCCATTCCAGTGTGGCCCAAAGGGCAGAACAAGGACAAGCTTTGGATGTCTCCTAGACTCAATAATTTGTGGCTCGCAGCAGCCCTGCCTATAAAGTTTATTTTAAAAAATCTATCTAAAATTTTAGTACAGATTTTTTTTTTTGTCTTAGATTAAGTGACTTAATCTATGGAACAGGACAATGGAAAGTCCAAATAAGATCCTATGTTGAAGCTGTTTCTTCCCGATAAGGCTGGTTTGGCTGCAGCTGAGGCCAGTAGGAAGCCAGCCTTTCAGAATCTAGCAAGCTATAGTGCAAGAAGAGAAGCTATCAAAAACATCTCATAGGGAAGTGGACAAGAAAGCATCTGCAGGTCCCAGATGCACATAGGGTACTCCAGAGATAACTGGAAGTTGTCAGATATGTAAGTCTGTTGTTGGAATTCAAACTGGGCCTTTTGCACTTTGGTCTCTTACAGCTGAAATGTTTTTAAACATTTGTCTTATTTCTTCCTTTACTGTCATTTCCCCTCCAAGTTTCTGCAATTTGAGTTTATGGGAGTGGGACAAAGGAATAAGTGAAGTTCTTGATTTGAATTTCTAAAGTAGTGGCTTATTATTTCTGCTTTTCTATCCTGCCTTACTAGATATATTAATTTTTGTTGTCTTCGTAATTTGTGTTATAAAGAAACATTGGAGTGACTGGAGGGCAAGCCTGCCCCTTGCTTCCTCCTTGGTGAGGGGATGGAACTCAGGACCCTAATGCATGTTATCAAGCCCTCCAGCAGCGAGTTACCTACTCAGTGGCCCTTGTACCTACCTACCTACTACCTGTCTTTCTTTTCTCTTTTCTTTCTTTCATACATACATACATACATAACATATTTTCTTTTTTTTAATTTTTGGCAGAACCGGGGATTGAACTCAGACCCTTGGGCTTACCAGGGGAGCACTTATTCTACTGAGCCATCTCCCTGGTCCCCATAACATGTGTTTTCATATTGAGGAATTGGTACATATACATGTCACATCTTGATCCTTTTTACTTCCCCGGTTTCCTGTCTCTCTGCTTTGTTAGATTTCCCTTCCCTTTTTACTAAATGCACTTCTCTGTAGTTGTCGGTGTGGATTAAGAGCGTGGAGGTGTGTAGTAGCAGTGGTGTTGATGCAGTTCAGGTGAGAAAAGAGAGCAGAGCCTTGATTCCTGCTTTGGTTTATTTATTTATTTTTTTTATTTTTATTTATTTTTTTGTCTTTTTGAGACAGGGTCTCACTGTGCAGTTCAGGCTGGCCTCGAGCTCACTTTGTAGCTCAGGCTGGTCTCGAACTCACATCAAACCTCCTGCCTCAGCCTCCCAGTGCTGGGATTACAGGCATGCGCCACCACGCCCGGCCCCCTGCTTTGGTTTAAAAGACATCTTTCAGCATTAATCAAAATAATGGGGAGTCTTTGGATGAGATGTTAGTGAAAACTTGATACAAAAATATCAAATGTATTTCCCTAATCAAAGGGCAGATGAATTGGTGCTGTATCTGCAGGTCTTTATTTTTTTGTGTGTAATCTGCTAGAGTATGGAGTTTTTATATTAAAGTGTTACAGGTAGGTCCTACGACCAGACTCTCCTGTAGTTCCTAGTGATTGCAAGGCTAGAGTTGTAAAGCTGGGCAGAGTGGAAGAAATCATTTATAGTGCTAAAATTACTTCAGACAGGGCAAATGACCATTACTTGCAGCTCCTAACTTATGTTGAATTCTTTGTACTCTTGTAATTTATAAGTTTGTGTCTGCTATGCTGTTATGCCATTGTACTTGTAGACCCTGCTGAAAAAGCCTTACTAATCTACTCACAGTCTCTCAATAAATAAGAATGGTGGGCAATTTAGTTTTCAATGGGTGCTTATTTTTCTCTCTTTTTAAACTAAAGTACCTGTCTTTAATTTTAATTTTATTTCTTTTTCAGTTCAAATCTGAACATCAATGACGTACTAGGGAACTACTCATTGACTCTGGTTGATGCATTGGATACACTGGCAGTAAGTGTTGCAATTAAAAAAAAATGAACAAGTTTTCTAGTTGCTGTCCCTACTTTGCACTAGGAATGGAAATTTCAGAGAACCTGATACATTTTTAATCTTATTATTTTTTTTTTGAGACAAGGTCTGGTTATGTAGTCCAGGGGGTAGTCTTGAACTTGCTGTGTAGCCCAGGCTGGCCTCCAACTCTTACTCCTCCTATTTCTGCCTTCCTAGTGCTGGGGTTATAGGTGTGGACTATTGCACCTGGCAAACTTGATATGTGAGCTGAGGTATCTCCCCATCCTGATACATAAAATGCTTTTATGGCTGTTATTTATTTTAGTGGACTTTGTGGCAATAATGGGAAAAAGATTGAAGTTTACAAAAGAGGGAAAAACGATTTTTTTAAGCAATAGTAAAAAAACATGTGTACTTGTTTTTAGGGAACCAGTTCCCAAGCTCCAATTCTCCACTGCCTTGCTTGCTAAAGGAATCCATAGAGGATTGCCTTAATATATACAGTCACTGCAGTTTCAGTATTTAGGAATAGAAGGCAGGAAGTCTCTAGCTTGCTAGATATCTGGAAGTTCCACCCATCTGCTGGGTGGCTCCCTGTGCTTCCTGAATGTGGGAGCCCTGTGTGATTACTGCTATTACTCACTGCTTCTCCTGGAGTGCTGGGATTACAGGTGTGTGTCACCAGCCCTGGCTTGTGCTTCATTGTATAAGTAGCAGAAGGATAAGGCCCTTCATCTAATGGAAATCTGGACTGTTGGCTTTGCTGCTCCGTGTAGTTGGAAAGCAGCTTAGCTCCTTGGCTTTTCCTTCTGAAGGGATTCCTTCCGCATTGTCACCCCTGTTACTTACCCAGATGTGCCCCAACAAGTTAGTGCAGTCTAACGAGAGCGGTTACAAACTAGTGTTCCTTGAGGCATCCTAACAGTCTTACATAAACTGATGCCTGTTTGACTCTATTAATCAACATTGTAACTTTTTATCTCCATGCTGTACTAGAGACCTTGTTTTTGTTATTTGCTCTTCTGTACTATCCCCACACTTGATGGTAAATGGTACATATTAGGATTACAAGCTTTGATCAAAATAGTTCAACATCCCCCAATAGAAATTACAAGGAAAGAAGAATTCTAAAAGGAGCTCAACAGATTTTATGTCTTAATTATCAGACAGCCATGTTAAAACATCAGCATTCTAAAGGCTCTGAGGAGTCATGCAGTACAGAAACCTATAATGCTTCTGTCTAATCCAGCTTTTTTCAATCGTTCCACACCCTGGTTTCTTGGGGCTCTTAGTTATCTGACTAAAATAGTAAATTACAACATATAGTTAAGCATTGTTGACTGTCTTCACCATACTCCACTTGATCTGAGATCATATCAGCCCTGCAGTACCTCTATATATCGTTGCTGGTGTACATCTGTAAGGAAACAGACCTGTTTTTGTGGTTTTCATTGTAAAATGTCTGGCCTTTCCTGCCTTAGCACTTCATACTTTTCAGGTCTTATTTTGAGGTTTTCTTTTTGTCTTACTATCTTTTTAAATAAGCTTTAGCAGATATGCTATGGAAACCCTTGGGGAAAGCAGTCTCGTGACCATTTCATGTAACTTGCAGCATTGTTGCATCATCTTTTAAAAAGAAAACTGAAAAATCAGAAAAGAAACATCTATGCCTATCTCTGTATGTTACAGCAAATAATGATCAACAGAAAAAAGATGTCATAGACCAGTAAAATTAGAAAAAGAAATATAGTTCAATGTCTGGGAAAATAATTTTTTCTTTATTTTTGTTGGCATGTATCATTCATGTAACAGTATGGTCTTAATATTGACATGAATTTTTGAGTAGAATTAAATTGTTTCCATTTAGGTTACTCAGTAAAATTTTATGCTCAAATTGCAATTTGTATAGGAGAAAACATTCTATCTACACCCCAAGTAGGAATCATAATTCTATACACTTTCAAAGGACATAGAGCTGGTTATTTGTATAATTTAAGTGTCACTGGTTTTATCCTGTGTTCCAAGAGGGTTTTGGGTGTCTGGATGGCAAGCACCAAGTTTAGTTAACATTTCTAGATTGGTCTCCTGGGAGCCAAGCATCCATCAACTGGATTTATTTGAAAAACAAGGTGAAAGTCATATTTCTGTTTCTTTAATTTTCTGATTTATTTTTTACTCATCCAAGAAGTTTTAGGGAACAACAGTGACTTTGCATTTAAGTTACATTCGACTGAAGCTCAGAGACAGAGAAAGAGGAGAGAGAGACAGAAAGGACGAGGGGGAATGAGAAAGAGAAAGAGAGAGAGAAAATGAGAAAGGGAAGATGTGAAGATTAAGAGCACTCCTGGTTCTAAAGGGGGAGGTATTTTTCATGGTCTTGCCATTCAGAGATGTGATTCTTGAGCTTCAGGAATTAAGTTTGCCATTGTCTGAAATACAGTCAGTCCCTGGTTTCCTAATAAGTAGTGTTTTGGGAGAACGTTCTTAAGTTGACTTTGTTTAGAAGTCTTACAAAATCAGTTTTATACATCTTTGACACAAATATACAATATAAAGAGCATAAAAAGACCAAACCTCCACATTACCACTGCTTTGCCTATTGCTTCCAGACATCCTAGACTCTTGATTCGTACTGTACTGCTGTACAGTAAGCACACAGCACACAGCTGTGACATGGTCTGACAGATACATCAGCTACTTCCATGATTTGTTTGCATCCTCAGTAACTTGAGATCCCTTCCTATCTGTGAAAGTTTACAACTTGAATCAGCATTCGTAAATCTAGCGCTTACTGTGTATTGTGAAAAGTAACTGGTTTTCTACCCATGGTGCTTCTCCTCCCACAGTGGCAAAACCACATATGATGTAGACATTTAAATGATGGGCCATGCTGCTGCAGTCATGTAGCCTATTTCATCTCAAGCTGCTATAATGGTTTCTGTTCTTCTTTTTAAAGATAATGGGAAATTCATCTGAGTTCCAGAAAGCAGTCAAGTTAGTGATCAACACAGTTTCATTTGACAAAGATTCTACTGTTCAAGTCTTTGAGGCCACAATAAGGTAAAATAGTACACAAAATGGATTGAAAGCGTGCGTGTGTGTGTATGTGTAGAAAAATTCCTTCAGGTTTTCTAGACCCAAAATCCAGGTAGACAGTCAATATAGATATTGAATATAACTTACGTTTTTTGTGTTTATCAAACCATAACAGTTGAACACTTGATAATCGAATTTTGAACTGGAAAAAAAGAAACACTCATGCTTGAATGGGTGGCCCTCTAAGCAGTTTCTTGATTTTTTCCATTATGCTTCTTGTTTTAATTTTATTTAAAATTAAAGTTATAAAATCATTTGCTATGAAAAATGTCAAAGTCTACTCCAGATAATTAGAAAGGTGATCGATGGGTCTGAAGTGACATAGATGTAGGTTTTTTACCCATGTCATTTTCTTTTTTTCCTCCTCATCCTCTTATCATGTATTGAAGTTGTCAGTTGCACAGCAGCCAGAACTGTAGAAGCTACTTAATGTCTATTGTCTAACCTTTTTCTTTTTTATGTAGCTAAGTCAAGCTAAATCAAGTGTAATTTAGTAGCACAGTAGGTAATACATATTTTGAGAACAAGTAGTACAGTCTCAGTTAGTGTGGTCTTTTTTTCTTAACCTCTAAGATAAAGGTAACTAACCTTGTTAATCCTTTAAGGTGTATTTTTTTCTTGGTAGCCTGACATGAATGATTTCCTTTGAGTAATGCAGTGAACTAAAAATTAACCACTCAGTAGAACTAGAAAGAACTTGAGAGGACTAAGTCAGTTCCTTACTTGAGGCAGCTCAGAGTCCATAAGAAGTAGCTGCTGCTTCTGTCATTCTGAATTGTTTGTTTGTCCTTATGAGCAACATGATTTTATTTTAATCATTTATTTTTGTTTTTATTGCACTTAGGGTTCTGGGAAGCCTCCTTTCTGCCCACAGAATAATAATTGACTCTAAGCAGCCCTTTGGTGACATGACAATTAAGGACTATGATAATGAGTTGTTGCACATGGCCCATGACCTGGCTGTGCGACTCCTCCCTGCTTTTGAGAACACGAAGACAGGGATCCCCTATCCTCGGGTAGGTAGACTGGCTTTTCCCTTTATGCTTGATAATTCACCATCTTCTGGAACTAAAAATATTTGGTAGAAGGAGTAAGTCTGAGGTAGATGTAGAAAATGATGTTCTTGAAACCATTTTACCCTAAACATAATTCATTCATCATTTACTAAGCATGGTCCATGTGCTGGGCATGTGGAGACATAGCTGAAATATTCAAAGGAAAACTTCTCTCAAAAAACTTTTTCTCCTTAAGGCTTACTGTTCCTGTGTTCAATATTCCTAAATCTTTTACACATGTAATTTATATCATGTGCTCCCAAATAGTGTGGAGAATGCCTTCATTTCTTGTTTGGGTAGATTTCCCCAGAGACCCTCACATGTGTATTAGAGAGGAGCTCAGTGAATGTTCTTGTGAATGTTTCATGTGACTGTTCCAAGTAAAGTCTGCACAACCTGGCATGGGAGTGCACGCCTATAATCCCAGCTGAGGCAGGAGGATCACTGTGAGTTCAAGGCTATCCTTGGCTACATATGTACTGAGTTCAAAGTCAGCCTGAATTGCATGGTGAGACTCTGACGGAGGGAAAAAAAAAAAGTCAGGTATGGTGGCCTGTGCCTATAATCCCAGCACTGGGGAGACAGGAGGATCGTTGCAAGTTCAAGATCAGCCTGGGCTACAAAGTGAGTTCAAAGCCAGCCTGGACTGCATAATGACACCCTGTCTCAAAAAGAAAAAAAAGGCCTGCCTGGCCAGCAAGCTAAGTGGCAATTTAAATGCAAGATCTCTGTGATACCTGATTTGTCAAGCCAAAACTCCTCTGGGAACTAAGTCAGTCTTTGAGGTAACCAGGTAGTGAGTTGTCTGGCCACAGGGCTGCCATGATTGATGCAGCTGGCTGTCATATTCTAGGTGAGTCTCCCTTGGTTCCCATCTGAGGCCTGTTTATATTTACAGAGCAGGAGTGCTTTCATTCATAGTGGCTTACTTAGAGTTAGAACTGGTCCATAGCTCACCTTTTTTTTTTAATCCTGAAACTTGATCATGTGTAACCATGAGAAGAATCCCGTTAGGAAGAGATAGATGCTTTAGTGAACTTCACATGATGGGGCATGGCTGTGATCTCAGCTGTTTGGGAAGCTAAAGCAGGAGCATCACAAGTTTGAGGCCAGCCTGGGCAACTCAGTGAGACCCTATCTCAAAACAAAGGATTGAGAGTATATGTACCATAGTAATGAAGCACTTGACTTAGCGTGTGGAAAGGCCCTGGGTTCAGTCATTAGTATTGCCCCCTCACCAAAAAATAATTCAAAACCATCAGTGAGATGTTTCAGTTAATTGTGTAATTGTCTTATTGTCATTCCTTCAACACTTGCTCTTCTTTTTTTACTTGTCCTTAATAAGACAGGGCTCTGGTGTTCTTCTCATTTGTGCCCATGTTCATCTTGGGTCTAACATAACTGACTCTCAGCACAGTAAGTGTGGTACATTCATTAGCTGAGTGCAGTATCTATGACTTAGCCTTTGAGCGTACAAGTTCTTAAGTTTTTCCATGAAACCTGTGACTGACTCTTCTGTCCCCAGGTGAATCTAAAGACAGGCGTTCCTCCCGACAGCAATAATGAGACCTGCACTGCAGGAGCTGGTTCTCTCTTGGTGGAATTTGGGATTCTGAGTCGACTGCTGGGGGATCCCACGTTTGAGTGGGTGGCCAGACGAGCAGTGAAAGCCCTCTGGAACCTTCGGAGCAATGACACAGGATTATTAGGTGTGGTGTACTTTCTCCTGCCATTAGGGCTCTTTCAGTTCATCTTTGAGGGCATTTTTTCTGCTTCTTCCTTGTA
Source organism: Ctenomys sociabilis (assembly GCA_004027165.1). Taxonomy (NCBI): domain Eukaryota; kingdom Metazoa; phylum Chordata; class Mammalia; order Rodentia; family Ctenomyidae; genus Ctenomys; species Ctenomys sociabilis. The sequence continues at coordinate 48,404 of PVKA01008580.1, forward strand.
CCACTTTCCTTGTACCACTGAATCTGAAAATTTTCAACTCAAGAGTAACCCTCAGGGGCTGCTGTAGTCAATTTCTTTTTGTAACCTCTTGCTTAGACTGAGACCATAGGGTTTGATAGAAAAAAAATACTTTTAGGGCATCCTTCTAATTAAATTATTGTTAATGTACATGTTATAAAGAGAACTGACTGCTGGACTGTGTTTGATTGTTTCGCTGAGTTCAGGCACCTATGATAATTGAATGACAATGGAATGCCCATCTTTGACAGGTCTAAAAAAAAAAGGAGATACAAACAAAGAACCATTCTGTGTTTGTATAAACAGTACAGTTAGGATAAGTATGCAGTACTTCTGCATAATTCTATGAGAAACAAGGTTTGCACTAATAGTGTTTGGAGAAGATATTCTGTCAGCTTCTTGTACTATGGACAACCACTAGGAAGATAACAAGGTAGAAAGTATTAATTATTGAAACTGTACTATAATTCAGCTTTAAACAAATAGGATGAGTATACAGCTACATTCTCTTAATTCATTGATTAGAGACATCTGATCTAATAGTGTTTGTATGCTCCTTGTACGACAAAAAACCACTACGAAAACAATATGCACTGTATTAATTATTGAATCTGTCATGCTAATTTGATTTGAAAGTGTCTCATTGCTATTTGTTCTTCAGTAAAATAAAATTAAAAAAGAATTGCCTCTGAGGCAGGTTTTATTGCTTCAATATAAAGTTCTAAACATTAGAATTTAAAGTTATCAGTAGAATGGTTTCTCCTTTTTATTTTTTTTAGGGAAGGGTCTACAGGGTGTTCAGGGTCTCACTACTAGATTGGACTTGTGATCTGCCTGTTTCCAGCCACCCAAGAGCTAGCATTACGGGTGTGCGCCACCATGTCCAGTCTCTTCTAGTTTCTTCTTTTTAAAAAAGTTATGTTTGTAGTAGTAGATTGAAAGTTCCAGGTTAAATTTGCTGTTTGTTCACTTTTTTCTTTCTGAGAATGTTTGATCAGGATATTGAAAAAATATTTTGGAGTATTTCAAACATTAATTGTAGAAAGAAGGTATAATGAATAATCCCTGTGTATTCATTCAGTCATCATCAGTAATTATCTTGTATATTGCTAACATGTCATATATTTGTTTTGCATTGGGACATATTTTCTTTTCGGCTGTCAGAAGTAATTTTATTTGATTGGATTTTCTAGACCCATAGGGAATTATAAAACAATTACACTTTAAAAGTGATTTTGTAAAATTTCTTAGTTCTAAAATTTATATACAGATTTATTAATGTATTGATTTATTTTTATTTTTATTTTTTTAAAATGTATTTAGGACAGGGTCTACAGGGTCTCACTACACAGAACGGACTCGTAGTGATTCTCCTGTTTTCAGCCTCCCAAGCGCTGGGATTACAGGTGCGCACAACCATGCTCAGTCTTAACCGCCATCTCAGCGGGCCCCGGGGGTGGGGCCAGCATGGCACACCGGACATTGAACACTGGCCTGGCCATTATTTGTTGATTTAATAGCAACAGTAGAAATAAGATTATTCAAATTATTAATTCATCACTAAATAATTGACCGTATCACCATAAATTGTCAGTCTGTAACTTGCCATAAGCGTGTGTGTATGTGTAATATTGAGGACTAAAGCCAGGGTCTTGTCATGCCAGGCAAGTACAGCTATCTCTCCAGTTCTTTAAATTTTATTATGAGACAGAATCTTGCTGAGTTGTCCAGGCTGGCCTTAAACTTGTGACCCATTTCCTCTACCTCCTCCCTAAGGAGCCCAATAGTAGCTGGGATTTCAGGTATATGTTCCCCCCTAGCTTCATATTCCTTTTTTAGCCTGATATGTGGAACTTTTCTATGTTTTCATTTATTAGCATAAACAAAATTTTTTATTCCGCCTTAATTTGGTACAATTAGTAGTACAGGAGTACTACAAAGGCTTCAGTTTAGAACTTTTTTTCTGCAGGGTTTCCATGTTATTTTTGTAGTCACTCTTCTTTACAAGCTACATAGTCATCTATTAACCCTTTTTCTAATGTTAGACACTTAGATTCATTTATTCTTTTTTCTCTTTTCTATAGATAATTTTTTGGTGAGCAAAATAAGAGTTTTTCTTTTTAAAAACTTTTTCAGAATAGATTATTAAGCATAGAAGTTTGTTTTGAAATATACTGTGTGTGAAAAATAAAAGTGACAAATTTTGTATATAAAGACATTTTATATATATTTATATAGACAAATTATTTGTATATATAAAATTTGTCTTTTTTGTTTTTTGCTTTAAATTTTTATCTCCATTTTGTATTAAAAATCTATAGGTTGTCCAAGTTATTGATAGGACTGAAAAATCTGAGGGTCAAGTCTTTCACTCTTGTTTTTACTTACTAAGGATAAAGATGCTGAGAAGTAGGGTTGAAGTAGGATGTGTATCCCCTTCCTCCCAAAATGATTGGGACCTGAAGTTCCTTTTTTTGTTCCTACAGGCAATGTTGTGAATATCCAGACGGGCCATTGGATTGGAAAACAGAGTGGCTTGGGTGCTGGGCTAGACTC
>PVKA01008580.1:51077-72448 GCA_004027165.1 Ctenomys sociabilis
GTGGGGGTGATGTTGTTGAACTCAATACCTTGTACTTGCTTGGCAGGCATTTAAGCCACTGAGCTATCTCCCTAGCCCAGTAGTTAACATTCTGAAATGTTCTTTATTTGTTTTGCTTTTTTGAGACAGGGTTTTGCTATGTAGTGCTGGCTGGCCTTGAGCTCAAAGTGATCCTCCTGCCTCAGCCTCCTGAGTACTGAGATTATAGGCATGTGCTTCCACACCCTGCTAATGTTCCTTTTTTTAAAACATAAATTTCTGAGGTCTGTGTGTCTGTTCTGCCCTTAGCATTGCATAACATAGTTTTCCAAAACTGAGTGGCTTAAGTGAAAAACATGACCTTGTAACAGTTCCTAAAAAATATAGGAGATGTAGGTCCTAGGTTCTGGCCTAGGATGCCACATGAGCTTGCTCTCAAGCTGTTGGTAGAGTGTAGCCATGGCAAAGCTAATGTGGGGCTGGAACATCCCCTTCTAGGCTCACTCATGTCATGGTTGGCAGTCTTCCTTGTTCTTGGATGGGTGTCTCAAATCTTTGTAGTACTAGAGTAGTACAAAGGCTTCAGCTTAGAACTTCTCTTCTGCAGTAGAGGTTATCTTCTGTTAATGTCTAGATCATGCAGGCAGTGGGAATCTTTACTCCAAAGGTTTAAGGAAAGTGGATAGAAGTGAATGTTGATTCTGTTTGAATGAACCAGGTAGGTGCTCCTGAAGTGACAGGGTTAGAGCTCTGTCAGTGAGCTTTCTTTTCACCTTTGCATGTGTTACTTGTATTTGTAGGCGGGAAGCCTGTAATGAAGGAGAAGGAGACCCCCCGCTCTACGTTAATGTGAACATGTTCAGTGGGCAGCTCATGAATACTTGGATTGATTCTCTGCAGGCATTCTTCCCTGGACTGCAGGTATTTTGCAATCAGATTTGCAAAGAATAGTCATTAGAATGGGAATTTTATTTTCTTCCACTTTTTGTGGATTTGGGAGGTGAGATTCTGTTTGTGAAATAAGTTCCTACATTATTGAACAGACCCATTATTAACTGTGGGTGATTGTTGGATAATCCATCTTTGTTATGTGCCTGTTTGTTACATTTGACCTTTTCTATGCAGTTTACATCAGTATGTCATTGATGGCCAGATACAAATGGCATCTGTTTGGGTTTGTCACTTTTGATTTGATTTTGTGTCCAGTTACGTTGCCTAAGAACCAGAGAGTAAAGGAAAGCTTGACATTTGAGTCACTTTTTGCCATTCTTGGAAAAGTATTTTAGCCTGGTGACCCATGTCTTTTCCGTAGGTTCTGATAGGAGATGTGGAGGATGCCATCTGCCTCCATGCTTTTTACTATGCCATATGGAAACGATATGGGGCTCTTCCTGAGAGGTATAATTGGCAGCTACAGGCCCCTGATGTTCTGTTCTACCCACTGAGACCAGAATTAGTGGAATCTACATATCTTCTCTACCAGGTACTGGAGCTCTTTAAACAGTAGTTTGTTTTCATAGGAATAGAGTCATCACATGGCTGTAGTCTTGTTTGTGCTCAATGTCATTCACAGTTTCATAGGATAGACAGTCTCTAGCCAAATACTTTTAACCTCGCATTTTGCAAAGAATTATGTCTTTGCCATAGGATTTATTCTTTTTTTCTTTTGCAGGAACCGAGGGTTGAACTCAGGCCCTTGTACTTTCCAGGAAAGCGCTTATTCTACTGAGCCATCTTCCCAGGCCCCTAGGATGTATTCTTACATCTTTAAATATTCAAGTGAAGGGGAGCTGGGGAGCTGGGGAGATAGTAGAAAAAGCGTTTGCCTGGAAAGCACAAGGGCCTGAGTTTAATTCCCAGTTCTGAAAAAAAAAAAAACCCAAGAAAATAATTTTACCTTCAGTGTATTCCAAATCTACTTGACTAGAGAACCCTTTTTTAGGGGAATGCAGTTCTGTGCCAATGTGTTGGAGAACCTTAATCTGGGTAATAATTCTGACAAGAAGAAAATTCAGTTTCTTATTTATAGAGAAAGTTATTTAGGATTCACACGAATGTCTTATTTTTGTTTAGTGTTAAAAACCATTTAATGCTTGTCTTTCATGCAGTTATTCTTTTGCCTGCGGAGTGAATGTCACTTTAACTGTGAAGTGTTTTCTCACACACAGCTGAAGCCAGATGCATATATTTCTGTGCATACCATAAATAAACACACTGAGTGCTTGCCCATTCACAAATATCATAGCATAAGCTGTTCACTTAATAAGAAGTTAGCCTTTAATGCACTTCAATAGGCCTGTGGCAGATGCCTGCATCATGTAAGACTTCACTTCAAACCTAACTTTTATTTATTTATTTTTTTTATGGAACTGGGGATTGAACTCAGGCCCTTGTGCTTGCCAGGCACAAGGTACTTGTTCTACTGAGCCATCTCCCCAGCCCCCTAAACCTGACTTTTATGAGGTCTTGTAGTAGGATTAATATTGTGCTTAGATTTATTTAGGTTCAGTGATAATTTTTTTTTGTTGTTGTTGTTGTACCAGGGTTTGAACTCTGGACCTTGCACCAGGCAAGCACTTACTCCAGTGTACTATCTCCCCAGCCCCATCAGTGATTTTGGTTTTTTTGATACAGAATTCTTGGTGTCTGCTTTGAGGTAAAAAAGGGGGAGTTTTATGAAACTGATGTTATAGCTTACATCTAGATGTCCCCCAAAGCCTCCTGTAGTCGTAGGTGGGTTTTTTCAGAGATGGCTGAATTTAGAGTATGTGGTTGATTCACTGTACAGTGGTAGGATTAGGGCTGGTTAATTACTTACTCAGTCTGCTGATTCATTTGGCACCTAGAATCCCAGTAGCCTGGATATAATATAAGGGACAGGAAAAGGCTTCTCTTGTTTGCTTGCTCTTACTGTCTCCTGCTAGCCATGAACTGGTTCTCCTCTGTGATGCTCCTGTGCTATGCTACCTTCCCTCCAGCTGATTATGGACTGAAACTTCTATAATCTGTGATCTAAATAAACTTTTCCCCTTCAATTCTGGGTGTCAGCTATTTTGTCTCAGCAATGAGAAAAGTAACTAAGACAAACTGGTAATGGTCCTTGTGCCTAAAGAGAAGCCTTATGAGTTTTATATAAACTCTAAGAGAGAAAAAGGTGATACTTTAGTGGAAGGTTTTTTTCTTTTTTCTTTTGAGATAGGCTGACCTGTAAACTCAACAATCCTCTGCTTCAGCCTCCTGAATATAGGGATAACAAGGGTGCTCCACCATGCCTGGCAAAGGAGATCTTGCATGTGGACTCGCTAAGCCCAATGTTTATCTAAGAAGGCTGTACACAGTCAGAGGGTGGCATTCCTGCTGCTGTTTCTGTGTGTGTGTGTGTGTGTGTGTGTGTGTGTGTGTGTTTGAGTGTGTTTGAGACAGGGTCTGGCCTTGAGCTCCTTTGTAGCCCACCTTGGAACTTGCAGTGATCCTCCGCCTCAGCCTCCTGAGTGCTGGGATTACAGGTGTGTACCACCACACCTGGCTCTATCTTGGTTTTCTTTTAGTATTAAATTTTATTGAGAGCAGCAGTTCCTGAGGGAGGTGACCTGAGAGTAGGTTGCCCTCAATTTTCTTCTGAAACTCAATCCTGCTGCCCTTGGGCCTCTTTGTTTCTGACCCTCTCTTCTCTTTGGTGTTTTCAGATTCTTCCTTTTGCGGGCTAGTTTCTTAGAATCCAGAGAATTGTTTTGCCTTACAGCTTTGTGCTCCAAAGCTACTCCCAAGATTTTGTAACCCAGAGACAGCAAGCCTGAGGGCTATTTGCTTTTTTGCTTCAGGTTGGCACTAAGCATGAATTAAAAATGATCCCCATCTTATGAGTTTGTTTGTTTTTTTTTTTTTTTTTGCGGAACTGGGGATTGAATTCAGGCCCTTGTGCTTGCCAGGGAAGTGCTTATTCCACTGAGCCATCTCCCTGGCCTCCTGAAATGTTTACAGGGTAGAAGGCCTATCTTCCCAGAGAAATGCCCCACACCTGCAAAATTAAAAACAAACAAAAAAACCCAAACAAATAAAAAAACTACTAAGAATATGTGACAGAAGAGTAAACAACCCAAGGATTTATTGGGGGAAACTGGAGGCTTTCTGTTGATACTATAGAGTCTTACTCCTTTTCTTTTGTAATAATTTTATTGAGAAGCAAATAGCAATGAGACAGTTTCAAAACTGATTAGTAGGACAGTTTCAGTAATTAATACACTCCTTTTCACTTTCCTCCTAGTGCTACAATTGGAATGGGATGAGGAAACGTCCTGTTTCCCTGTGTCAATGTTTTCAGTTTCTAGAGAGTTCTGAGGTGAGGGAGAAATTCATTTTGTCAGCTGAGTGTGTTGGCATATGCCTGTAACTGCAGCAAGGAGGGAGATGGAAGCAGGCAGATTGCAAGTTTGCCCCAGGTCTGGACAACATAGTGGGCTTGGAAATGTAAATCAATGGTAGAGTACCCCTGGGTTTGTTTTCCAGAACCACAAACAAAAATGAATAGAAATTGAAAAAGGACTGGGGATAGAGCTTCATAGGAAGATCATGGGTTTAATCCCCAGTACCATAAAACAAAAAGAATAGAAACTGAATTTGTTCTTTCAGATAATATTACTATCAAGCTGGCATTATTTTATTTCTGACCATGATGAGATCTGAGCCGAAGTATATTATTGTTGTTGAGAAACAACCTGGGAGCAGATTGCCCCCAACTGGTTTAGGTTAAGTAAATTGCAGAAATGCTTTAATGTAAGTTGACTCATCCTCTGGGGAGCCCTACTCCTCTGAGATGGTTGGCATCCTGTCTTCCAGGTCCTGTTGACTCATGCTCTTCTCTGTTCTCTCTAGGCAACCAAGAATCCCTTCTACCTCCATGTGGGAATGGATATCCTGCAGAGTTTGGAGAAGTACACAAAAGTCAAGTCAGTTCTCAAAGTTCCTGTGTTCTTGTCTACCTGTGATTTTTTTAGTTGTTCTGGAAAGATACTATTCTAGCTTGCATTTTAACTTGTAGAAAAGCAAAACCATTAATGTTACTTTTGTAATGAAATGGTTAATTTTGGTATAATAAAACCTCTCCGTTATAGTAGGAATCACTTGTTAACTTTTTTTTTTTTTTTTTGTCTTTTTGAGACAGGGTCTCACTATGCAGTTCAGGCTGGCCTTAAGCTCACTTTGTAGCTCAGGGTGGTTCTCGAACTCATAACAATCCTGCCTCAGCCTCCCGAGTGCTGGGATTACAGGCATGTGCCACCATGCCTGGCTAACTTTTTATTTTTTTATGTAAGGTTTCAACAGCAAATCATGAGTAGGGCAAAATATTTACAGTGCAGAAAAACATTAAGGTATAGAGAATTTTCATTGTAATTGCTACCTAGAAGATAACCATAATCAGTTTTTAGGTATATTATTTATAATATTTTAAATATATTTATGTGTATGTACATTTATGCATATATATATTAATTACAGCCTGCTTTTGTTTTTTTAGCCACCAGTATCTCATAAATTTTTTTTTAGAAACCACTATTTTAGGACATTCAGTAAGTCAATTCTACAAGTACTGGGACTAAAAAGAAATTGGTTGTGCTAAATTTGTTGGCAGTTCTTGTTCTTGATGTCATGTCACACTTTTGGTAATACCCTCCACTGTTTTCCTTTGTGTCCTGGAGCTAACCTGATAGTTTAGGAGCAAACCACCTTTCTTTTTTTCTTCTTTTTGTGATATTGAGAATCAAAATGAGGACCTTGAGTTCTTCTGGCAGGTACTGTGCCTCTGAGTTATAACCCTTCCCCTCAAACACTTTTAATATGAACCAGGCCTTTGAATTTCATGTAGTTTATTTTTTAAACTAAAAAATGGTGTTGGATGTCCTCTTCCTAGAATACTTACCTGATGTTTACCAGCAGGGGGAGGGAGCAGAAGCAGGACTAACTGGATCAATCTCTTGTAGATGTGGATACGCTACGTTGCATCATGTGATAGACAAGTCCAAAGAAGACAGGATGGAGAGCTTCTTTCTCAGCGAGACCTGTAAATACTTATATCTGGTATGTGTGTTTCACAATTAACCAAGGGCTTAGAGAAAGTATTTTTGCAGCCTTCTACCTGACAGATATTTACTCAGTGTTGCTGGGTGTTAGATATTACATATTCCTACGGATATAAGCACTGCTTTACAGAGAATATTGCTGCCTTCTATTCTAAAAATAGCCCTTATTATTGTGGACTGATCAGATTGGCAGTCTCCTAAATGAGTGTATGGTGAAGGCTAAATAAAAAGAGGCAAAAGGAGTGATTTCGGGGCCCGGGAGGATCAAAGCCCACTTACAGAATTTGAGATTTTCTTAGGGCTAAGACCAAGACCTTGTCTGGGTAACCTGTATTTACTTAGTTATCAGAACAAGGGAGGGGAATACTCAAGGGCAGGAACCCCTGAAGGACTTCTCTAAAGTATTAAGTTAATCCACTCAGGAATGAGGTGCTTAAGGCCACAGTGTTTATCTAGTTGAGGTTGGAGCCAGGCAGGTGTCCTTGGTCATCTTATTATCCTTTGAGGCTTCACCTACCATTACAGGCCTTACTGGAGATCAGTGACTCACACAGGCTCACTTATTATGAATCTGCTGTCCATCTCCAGACAAAGAGGCTAGGCCTTGGACAGATTGACAAATAAACATGGAACGAACTCAATCTGGGAGGAGAAAACCTGGGTTCTGGTCCATTTTCACATTAACTTCATTGACTCTTGTGTTTATCCATTAACAGGTTTAAGAACCAGTAGTTTCTTCCATCTTTAGAAATTTCTACATACAGTATTCTCTCCATATTTGTGTTTTCTTCTTTGAATTGTTTTAGTGATCTGTGGTCCACCAGTCTGAAAATTTAATTAAATAGAAAATTATTGCTGGGGCTGGAGAGATAGCTTGGTGGTCTAAATGCCTGCCTAGTAAGTTCAAGGACCTGAGTTTGATCCTGGTGCCGTATGCTGTGATGGCCCTGGAATCCCGGGCACAACGTGGCAGCCACCAAAACTGGGTGTGGTGGCATACACCTGTAATCCCAGCACTGGAAAGGCTGAGACAAGAGGATCACTGAGTCCAAGCTGTGTAGCAAGACCCTGTACCAAATAAGTAATTAAAGAATTTTAGAAATAGTTCATAAATTAAAAAAAAAAAACTTGCATTGTTCTATTTTATTATTAGTTATTACTAACCTTTTGTATGTAATTTGTAAGCTATTAAAATGTGCATATAAGAAAATACAGTATAGGGAGTTCTTTTGTTCTCAGCCACATCCTCTGTTCCAGGAAAGGGCTGTGCCTGTCTGCTGTTGTGGCCTCAGAGCTGCATGTAAGACCTGTGCTGATTGTCACAGATATATCAGCTCTGGGATAGGCCCTGGGCAGATGGTGATGGTGATGGTGCTGGGTAAAATGTGTGCTCCTGTTCCTTAGCATCTCTGATTTAAGGCCTGGGTGTATGTGAAATGACATTGAGTCTAGAATTCCAGTATGGGGACTTCTAGGGGCGCGTATGAGAACAGTTTCTATGGACTACTTGAGCTTGGATCCCAGCTCTAGGGTTTTTGAGTCTCTAGGTCTCGGTGGGCTTGGGAGTAGGGTGTTTCAGTTTAAATAAAAAGGGCGATCCTGTTCTGTAGTGAAGGTCAGAAACCACAGTTATTAATCAGTGCCTTTTTACCCAGTTCTATTCCCTGAGTAGCTGAGAAACTTCTGTTTTTGTTTCCTCTAGCTGTTTGATGAGGAGAATCCAGTACACCAATCTGGAACCAGGTTCATGTTTACAACAGAGGGCCACATTATATCTGTGGACAAACATCTTCGAGAATCACCTTGGAAAGAATTCTTCTCTGAAGATGAAGGGCAAGACCAGCAAGGAAAGTTTGTGCACAGGCCAAAGTCTCATGAGTTAAAGGTCATCAATTCCAGCTCCAATGTGAGTTCCTTTTCCCGGGTGGTGTGTGTGTAAGGAAGGGAAGCACTCCTAATGCTTTTGACATTCAAAATTTCTAACACAAAATTGGTGTTACATCCAGACTGTGTAATTTGAAAAGAATTTCATGAAGGGACCTGCTGGTATCAGAATGTAAGAAGAGCAGTGGCACCTTCTCAGCCAGCCCACTATGTGTCCAGTGGAGGGAGTGACCACATGCCCTGGAGGAGTCTCGGGGAAGGATGGCCACTGCTTGGGAGTGGCTTCCCTGTGGGCAGGAAACTAGCAGGTCAAGACCTGATATTACTTCCTTTGTTCTGATGTCCTGGTGGAGCTTCTCCTTGGCTGATATCACCAGGAATCAGGGCAGGGAAGCCTGTTGGTATAATCCTTGAAGGATGAGGAGGCAATTTGTGAATGAAAGGCCAGGCAGAAGAGACAGGATTTATGAAAGTCTGAGGGAGAATGGAATATGTAATGAGCCACCAGCTTTGACCTTGCAGGGGCTGAGTGGGGAAGTGCAGAGTCATGGAAAGTGAGTGAGAAGAGTGTTTATGGGCCATTTCATTGGTTGATTGTCAAGGCCTGCATCTTGGGCCAGCCAGGTAGCACAGCGAATTAAAGCACCTGCTTAGGCAGATACAGGGACTGGTGTTGATCACCAGTGTGCTGTTTCAGTGCATCTCCCGGGCGCACTGAGACAGCATCTCCCGGGGTGCACTGAGACAGCAGTTGAGACTGGGTGTGGTGGTGTGTGCCTGTAATCCCATCGCTTGGGAGGTTGAAAAACAGGAGAATCACTATGAGTCAAATCTATGTAGTGAGACCCTATAAACCATGTCCTAAATACATTAAAAAAAAAAAAACAACTGTGTCTTCCTTGGAGAAACAGCATTTATTTATTTATTTATAATTTTGAGACAGGGTCTCACCACATAGTTTAAGCAGGTCTCGAATTTACTATGTAGTTTCAAGTTCAGGCCAGCCTCAAGCTCAGAGTGATCCTCCTGCCTCAGGTTCCTAAGTGCTGTGATTACAAGTGTGCACCATCATGCCCACAGAAAAACTCTTTAATAAAAAGAAACTAGTACTCTGAAACATTTAGATTGTCTCTGTGTATAAGAAGAGCATAGAAAATCACAGTGTTTTGAGATAGCCAAAGTGTTCTCTGAAATCTGAGAAGTTAGGCACCCAAAGGAGGGGCTTTTACTCCTGGCTACCAAGTTACTTGCTGTGGAATATCTTTTGGCCTCCTTAGGTCTTCATTTTTGTACCTGTAAAATGAGGAGGTTAAATTTCATTAGTCCATATCCAGGGGTTTTGTTCTTCCAGGGATATTGGGCCATGTCTGGGGACATTTTTTTGCTTGTCACAACTGAAGGGTGGAGTTGTCACTAGGCCCCAGGAGGAGAGGCCAGGGCTGGTGCTGATGCTGCTGATGCTCACATTACACAAAACAGCTCCTCCGAACAAAGTTACATGTCCCAAATGCCAGTGGTGCCTGGGTTGAGAAACTGCATTGGGTCACCCAGCCACATTTTCTGAGAGATTAACACATAGGTTTCTAATTCAGAATTTGTTCCTTTCTAGTGCAATCGTGTACCTGATGAGAGGAGGTACTCCCTACCCTTAAAGAGTATCTACATGCGACAGATTGACCAGATGGTTGGCTTGGTTTGATCTGCTCTTCTCTGTCTGGACTAATCATAAACCAAATCTAACTGAACCCAGACCACACAACAGTCCCGTCTGAAGTGGAAGAGGCAGAAGTCTGACCATAAATGATGGCATAAGAATTTCTGCCCAGCTTCTCACCCACATCAAGTTAATCTTGCATATATTGGTGTTTTCTTTTTGTTCAATAAAATGCCCTATTTTTCTTAAGGATGTAATTTGAAATGAGAAGGTACATGAAAATTGGCTTCTTTTGACATGCTGTTGTTATTAAGCATAATATAATAGGGCATCTTTAGATTGATTATTTCCAGCTTTCTATTTAGAATCCAAGTCTCTCTTCACTTTGCCAGCACTTGTGCTCCTGTTGTATTGCTACCTCTTTGTTAAAGGTTTAGGAATGCAATTTCTGTGCAAAGGGCCTGAGGTTCACTTGGTATACCAACTTTTTGCATTGAAAATGTCTTTTTTTAAATTTTTTTTATTTTTTTATTTTTTTTTATTTGATCATTGGGCTTTCTGCCAGATACCCTATTGTGACTGGGAAAGTTATTGATTTATTCACTTATATCCCAAGCAGTCTTCACAGTGTTGCAGATTATTTGCTTTAGAATACTAGCCCATCCAGAATTCTGACAGGCAAACTCATTAAGTTGTTATGTTCTACTGTGAGAGGCTATCTGACAGGTCTTTTGGATCATATTTTATATTTATTTTGAATATGAAGTTACCTGAGAAACTCAACACAGTTTCAGAACCAGGTGCCTTTTAGGGAGAGAAAAGAAAAAAAAAATGAGTAACAGAAAATCTAAGATTGAACTTCCATCTTTCTTATATTTTCTAACCAAGTATTCTAAATGCTAATCATCTTTGGGCTGTTTGGCGTTTTGTTTTTGTTACTCGTATCTAGTGCCAATTAGCTAATCAGGGAGAAAGAAATGATCAGATGACTTTCTGATATCCTTGAGCCATGTCTCTGTGTAATACAGGCTTTAGATTAGTGCCTTATGGGTTTTGATTTAGGCCATTAGCTGTCATAGCCACAGCTATGTTTGTGGCAGTATTTGTATTGCCATATAGCAAGACCAACAGGGAAGCGGGTAGTGTGGGTGTTAGTGTGGAAGGTTCTGGAAATTGCTTGATTGGTCTTTGTTTGTTATTTTAGCTAAGTCTATAGGAGAAATTTGTGCTAAAATACTTTTTCTTTTTGTTAGGTAGTCCAATGGAAAGGTAGAAGTCTCTTAAAAACTGAGCCTCATGTATTTTGTTTCTCACTTGTCAGTGTTTGCACACTGATCTCATTAGTTGAAAACTAGAAGTAACTTCCACATAAATCATTACATTTTCAGTCAAAAGGGAAAAAAATTCTTTCTTGAGAATTTAAGAGTAACTCTTACAGATGTGTAATTCAGTTATTTTCAATTTTTAAAAAGGGAATTTTCAGTAAACATATCACTTCTATTTTTAAGCATTTATTTATTTTAAAGTAAAATTCATCTTCATTTTAGAGATAGTATTCTATCAATAGTTTCTCATTTACTGAACAACAGAAAAATTTTCTGAGAGTACTATTTTGAATGTCTTAATTAACTCAGTAAAAATGTTCAGACACACAGACACACACATACACACACACAGACACACACACACACACGAGCTCTGCACCTGTCTGTACATTTCTCTGGGCAAATTGAGGTGGGAGTGTGAGTAGCCCATTTGGGAGAATGGGGCCTGTCAGGGAAAGAAGTGAAGTCTTGTGCCTCTGAGGCCTTTCACCCTTCCTGTCTCCCCAGTCTCTGGCAGCAGTCATGTATAAGCACTCCGACCTCGCGCTTTCCATCTGGGTGCTTTCCCTGTTACTCTTCAGCATGCTTGAGCATTTCTTGTAGTGGAGGTCTCTGCTTGGCAGCACCATTGTGCCTTGAGTGACACAGGTTTCTTGGATATAGGCTGATGTGAAACACTTTTGTATGAAATCTGACACCCTATTAACCTCTGGGTACTAGACTTATACCAGTTGGTGAGTCTGAGGGTGAGGGAATTACTAGTCCTGGTTGTTGACCTTATAGACTAGCCAGGCTCAAGGCTGATGCTACTTAGTAGTGATTTGTGCGACTCAATGTCAGAATGCTATCTGGTACAGCCACCAAAAGAGTGTTCTTCAACCCAAGTTCATAGCTTACTGTTCTCTTTTTGAAAGTCAGAATGACTGCAGCTGTGTTGTATTGATAGACTCCTCTTGTCCCTTCTATTTTATATTCTGAAATATTGGGTAGAGGAGAGCTAAAGAGAATGTCAGTAGAATCTCCTGTCAGTGCTTTGCCCCAGGAATGTCTTGAATCTGAACAGACTTAATTCTTTGCATCAGCTATGAGGCTGGATCATCTGTGTATTCCCCCAGTAGCTACTTGATTAGGATCAGTGTTGGTCAGTACTTTGAAAGCAGTTTTGCAAAACTGCTGTAGAAAACTGCCCTATGATGAATCTTGGAGTCCAGTTTTCCCAAGACAGAAGTTTTAAATTATCACAGGGCTGGTTTAGCTGCCTCAGAAAATGTATAAGTACTGCAGGCTAACCGATTGTGCCACTGGAGCATTGCCTCAGATAATGTGATGGAGGAACTCCATTCTGAATGGTGGGTGACAATGGAATGTTTGCACTCTGGTTGTGCTAGCCTTTCTGGAAAACTGGCATGTTTTCAGAGCCTCCCTTCAATTTCTTTCCAGCCCGTTTGTGAGACCTTGTTCTTATAACCGAATTTCTAGGTTTGCTGAAGTTCTAGGCTTTTTTTTTTTGCCTGGACTGGAAAATGTGCATATGACACTTAAATAGGTATTTAGAGAAAAATGCATCAGGTGGTGTCTGCAGGTGAATGTGAGTGGAAAATCCATAATTAACAGATGTGGATATTGAGTTGTACAGTCTGAGGGCTTTGATTCTCTCCTCCCCACCCTTTGTCCCTTACAAAAGTGTCTGAACTAGTTTCTTAGTTCACTTAAGGCATCATTAGACATTCCTTCTGAGGGGCTTCAGAGCCCATTCTCTTCGACATATTCAAATTCAACACCGGTTAGAGGTTAGTGCTGACTGGTTACTTTAGTCACAAAGTGGCTGAGTGGGGATTTAAGAAGAAACTCCTTTTGCTTTTCCACCCCCAGACATTCAGCTCCCTACTCTAGTGCCTCTCCCTGCATGTGGAGCAGGGACCCCATGTGAGAAGAGATAGGGCAACCTGCGCTGGATTCCCCTGGGTCAAGCTCAGGATTATGCCCCTGTTTAATTTTGGATGTGAATCTGATAAAAATGTCAAGTACCTGTGGACTTCTCTGATTCACTAAGCCCCTCTTTGAGAGAGGCAGAAGAATATTTTTAAAAAGTATTTTGTTTTAGTTTTAAATAACAGACATTTTAATTTATTATACACAAGAAAAGTAATTGTTTTTTCAAAAAATTTAGAGATGGAACCTCTGGGAAAACATTGAAATACTCAAATGCTTCTCTGTAATGTGCAATATGCTTTGCTACTATAGATATTTTATGTTTAATCTGTAAATAAGAAATGTATTTAAATTAAAAGAGAGCATTTTGTAAAATGACCAAATGTTCTTTTATAAATGTACTAAGGGATATCTTTCTCTTTGAAATTTATTAGGATTTTTATGAATAATTTTTATTAAAAGATTCTTTTTTGAGTGGTCATTGTGTTTCTCCTTTTCATATTCATATATCCATATTACATCTGGGATGGGGAATAATCACTAAGGGAAGGAAAATATCTGCATTAAATCTTTGTTTTTATAGCTACGCTTCCTTGTGAAACTCCACTCCATTTTCATCTGTCTACCCTTCCATTTAGATGTCCTTCATGTGTGGGTGAGGCTTTTTCTAGATGTGGCCAGTGGTTAGCTTCCCCTCTGTGTTTATGCACTGTCTCCTCAAATTGTGTTGCCAGTTACCTGAGTATATCTGTGTTGTAGAACCGCTCTTCCACATTGTCCTAACTTCTGCCTTCTAACCTCTTAGAGGTTAAAATGGGTGGTAGCACCCTGCTAGCAGCATGGGGAGCACTGGTCCTGGGGAAATGTGAGAGGGGAGATGGCTCTTCCCTGTTCTGCTAAGTCCTGAAAGGCATCTTGAAGGAGAATGCTGATCTTGCTCTGTGGCATCTCTGAATCCCTCTTTTGGGTCTTGGCCAGTTCTGGTTGGCTTGTTTAATCCATTTACTTGTTTAGAAAACTGAATTTTGCTGCCAACATTTTTTTTCAGTGATTAAGACTTTATTTGTAAATGGAAATACCCCTATTAAAAACAGTGCTATAAACAGAATGCTGACTCTTTGTTTCCAAAGTCTAAATATATCACAATGCTGAAAAATAAAAAAGTTGAAATATTTTGTGGCAAACTTCAGGGCTAAGGTAAGGACTAATCCTTAGAGTGAACACTAATCACAGGTGATGCTGGCAAATATTCTCAGGGCAAGTGGAGAATTGGTTAAAGTCTGAAATAACTCAGGGAAGGAGACAATTGGAAAGTGTTTCTAATGAGAAAGGGTTCTGCTGTGGTTGTTGGTGGCTGTGTGTGAAATTGTGTGGTTTGTAAGCATCCTGATAGAACCAGGTTGGCCCAAGTTCCCTGAGGGGACAGGAGAAGAGCCTTGCAACCTACCTGTGTTCTCTGAGAAGCTTTGCCTCTAGCATGAACACATGTGCCCTTGGTCAGTGAGTGGAGCAGAGCAGTATTGTGTGAAGTCTGCAAGAGTGTCAGGATTAAGACCAGGGATGCTGGGCCTTCCCTACAGTCATTCTACACTATATTTGTGTACTGAGAAAGTGACATAGTCTTAATGGCCTCTGTGTTCCTATGACATGAGATAATATTTATGACTCCATAAAATGACTCCATATTTAGTTTGGGCATAGTAGCACATGCCTGTAATCTTAGCTACGCATGAGACTGCGTGAGGAATATTTTGAAGTTCAGGACCAGCCTGAGCAACTGAAGGTCTTGTCTTTAAAAGGAAGGAAAGGAGAGGGAGATGGGAAAGAACAAGAGAGAAAAAAGAAAGAAAAGACTTTGAGATGGGAAAGAACAAGAGAGAAAAAAGAAAGAAAAGACTTTGAGGATGTAATTATATTTTCTCTTGTACTTGGGGGAAAAATCCACTCTCAAGTTGGTTATGAGCCTGAAGTAATTCATAATCATGACATTTCTTTTTTAATTGTATGTATCTGATACAGGGTCTTACTACATAGTTTGGGCTTGTGACCTGTTTCAGCATCCCAGTTCTCGGATTACAGGCATATGCCACTACGCTTTGGTGGTCAGCTTGCCATGCCAGGGGCTGGCATGGCATGTGGTACTGGTTGTTGAACCCAGGTCTTTGCCTAAGGAGGCACTTAGACTGTTTAGCTATGTCTGCAGCCCCATATTTGTGAATTTCTTAAAATAGCACCTAGCACAACTTAGGCTCTGTTTCTCATAAAAATGGCCAAGGCAGATTTGAGTACTAGTGAGCACTGATTCCCTCAAAAAGACTGCTCCAATCTTTTAGTAATTTAGGAGGACTCTCAGTGGCCTATGGGACACAGAACTGCTGTCTGTGGACCCAGCTCTAGTAGAAGCGGACCTTTCCTGGAGCCATTTAAGAACCTTGGTGACTTCTGGGCAGTCTGTGGGACTTTAGTAAGCTCTGACCTTATTTAGCCCCTAGCATGCAGGTGTGGAGCTTCAGGTGGTTCTAAGTTCTTCAGTTCTTAAGAACTTAGAACTCTGAGTGGCCTGTGGGATGCAGGAGACCTTCAATCTGTGGGCCCAGCTTGTGCAGGTGTGGAACTTTACTGGCAGCTATTTAAGAACTTTGGCAGATTCTATTCAGCCTGTGGCACTCTATCTGGGTGATTACTGGGAGCTTCAAAAATGCCAAAATGCAGGAGCAAAAGACAATTTTGATCCTCTTGTCCATCCAGAACAAATCCAAGGAGACAAAGACACAAGAACTTGAAAATTGGGGGCTGGTGAGATAATTCTTGCTTAGGCAAGCTTAGGCAGGCACAGGGAACTGTTTTGAACCACATGCTGTGCCAGCCCTACCCTCATGGCAGGCTGGAGGGTGGGAAGAACTTGGAAATCACATACCTGAAATCTCTGAAATGATAGCAACTGAAGTAAAGAGACAAGTCCATCAGGCTGTAGAAGAAATAAGAGTAGACATAATCTCTCAAGTGGAAAAAGGACAATCGTGAAAGAATTGTTCAGCACGTATAAAGAAGGCACAAGCAAAAAACAGAATAGAAAACTGATGGAAATACTGAATGAATAATACAGGAAAGAATTAGAATGCATGAAACAAATTCAAAGAGATATCCAAGATACTAAGAATTTACATTGAAAGCTGGCCAAATCACTTGAATGAAACTGAAGATAGACTTTCAGACTTTGATGACAGTGTAGCAGCTAATGAATGTGAAATAAAATATCTCTTAAAACTAAAAAGGAATCAGGAAATACCAATTCAGCAGCTACAAAATGATGCAAAGAAAACTTATTTAAGAATAATAACAGGTGTCAAAGAAACAGTGGGAGGTAGCACAAATGACATAAAAAGACTATTTGAAGAAGTACTAGCAGAAAATTTTCCAAACACAAGAAGAGAACCTGACATAAGCACAATAAATCTAGACACATAATAATCAAGATCTCAGAAATTCAGCAAAAGAATAGAATATTAAAAGCTGCTAGAGGGAAGAAACATTACCTACAATGGAATGCCCATCAGAATCATGGCAGATTTTTCAACACAAACAATCAAATGAAGAAGAGCTTGCAGTGAAGTACTTCGGTTCCTGAAAGAAAATAACTTCCAAGCCATTCTCATTAAAATGAATAAAAAATAAAAAAAACCTTTGAACCCAAATTGATATGCTCTGCAAAACTATAAATTCAATGGTGAAATGAGATCCTTCCATGACAAAGAACAATTGAAGAAATTTATAATCACCAAGTCAACCCTACAAAGAATACTGATATTCTAGAGAGAAGTGATCACAGCTTCAAGAACAACAGAGAGGAACCACCAAACAGCAAATAATTAAAAAGAGGGAAAATTATGGAATGTATAACAGGAAAATAACATGACAAAGCCTACATGTATCAGTTATAACTATCAATGTAAATGGCCTCAATTCACCAATGAATAAAGACTAGCACAGTGGATTAAGAAACAAAATCCAACAACATCTTTCGTACAAGAAACATTTAACCCAAAAGGAAATTCACAAACTATAAGTCAAAGGATAGAAAACAATCCTCCTTGACACAGGAAATGAAAAAAAAGCAGGGCCAGCTATCCTGGTTGCTGACAACATCAACTTCAAACCAAAAATCTTCCAAAGAAGGCCACTACATACTTGTTAAGGGAAAACTTAACAAGTAAGAGGAAGATATGACAGTAATACATATGTATGCACCCAATATAGGAGCATCCTCCTACATAAGACAAATGTTAACAGACATGAAAAATCAAATGGGCCATAACACAATAGTGTTGGCAGACTTTAACACACCACTGTTAGAAAGAGATAGATCAACTAGGCAAAACATCAGCAAAGAAATAACAGAACTAAACCAAACTTGTGAAGAATTTGCTAAGTGCTTATAACAGAATACATATTCTTCTCAGCTAAACATGGGACAATCTCCAAAATAGACCATATACTAACATATAGAGCACTCTCGTAAATGCAAAGTAACTGAAATTATCCCATGCATACCATCTGATCACAGTGCAATAAAACTGGAAATTATTCACAAACTACAATGACACCTGATGGACATTAAGTAATGACCTCTTAACCAGTGGATCACAGATGAAAATAAAACAAATTTAAAAATATTTACAATCAAACAAGTGCAGATACAACTTACTAAAACCTGTGGGATGCAATGAAAGCTGTCTTCAGAAGAAAATTTATAGTGGTAAATTTGCACATTAAGAAAACAACAAGCTCAAATGAATGATCTTGTGCTGCACCTTAAGCACCTAGAAAAAGAAGAGCAAGTCAAGCCCAAAGTGCAAAGAAGGCAGGGAATTGTAAAGATTAGAGCAAAATTAATGCATTGGAGAGGAAGAAAACAATATAAAGAATAAATGAATCAAATAATTTGTTCTTAGAATAAATAAAATTGATGACCCCAGCCAACCTAATTTAAAAAAACAAAACAAATCAAAAAGCCTATTCATGCAATAAAAAATGAAGAGGGCAAAAATCACTACAGACCTTAGAGAAATTCAGAAGATCATCAATGCCTACTTCCAAAATCGTTACTCTCACATGATGGAAAACAGAGGAAATGAACAGTTTCCTAGATATATATGAAAAGCCAAAGCTGAGTCAAGAAAACATAAAGGGGCCAGGGAGATGGCTCAGTGGAATACGCAAGGGGCAGACTTCAATCCCCGTTTCCACAAAAAAACAAACAAACCAAAACAAACCAAAAAACCTCTTGAATAACCCAATAACAGGAAGCGAAATTGAAAATTAATTTAAAAAACCCTACCAACCTGATTTAATACCATTTTTCCCCCCTCAAACTATTGAATGAAATTGAGTGGGAAACAATTCTCCTAAACTTATTCCTGGAGTCAAGTATTACTCTGATTCCAAAACCAGACAAAGATTAAATTAAAAAAAGAACTATAGACCAATTTCTCTAATGAATATAGATGCAAAAATCCTCAATAAAATCCTAGCAAACAGAATGCAGCAAATCATCAAGATTATACATCATGATCAAGTGGGATTCATTCTAGGAATGCAGGGATGGCTTGACATATGCAAATCTATAAATGTAATACACCACATCAATAGAACCAAGAGCAAAGACCACATCATCATCATCTCAATAGAGGCAGAAAATGCTTTTGACGAAGTCCAACACTCATTCATGATAAGAACCCTACAGAGAATTGGAATAAATAGATGGTCTATATCTCAACCAGATAAAAATCATCTATGAGAAAACAACAACATCTTAAAATCAGGAACAAGACAAGGATGTTCACTGTCTCCACTCCTATTCAATATAGCTCTGGAAACATTAGAGTAATTAGAGAAGAAAAATAAAAGGAATAGGATTGGAAAAGAAGTGAAGTTATGTTTGCATATGACATAACACTACGTAGAAGAACCCCAAAACTCCAAGTGTCTTGTAGATTTAATCACCAAATTCAGCAATGTAGCAGGATACAAGGTGAACACAAAAAAATCAGTAGCATTTTTATTCATAAAGAATGAACAGAGAGAGAGAGAGAAATTAGGGAAACCATGCCTCTCACAATAACATACAAATATATGAAATACTTAGGAATCAATCTCACACAGGAAGTAAAAGATTTACACAGTGAAAATTATGGTACTCTGAAAAAAGAGATTGAGGAAGATTTGAGAAAATGGAAAAATTTTCCATGCACTTGGATAGGAAGAACCAACATTGTGAAGATGGCCATACTTCCAAAATTGCTATACAGATTCAATGCAATCCCAATTAAAACGCCATTTTCACAGAGCTAGAGAAAACAATCCCTCAAATTCATTTGGAGCCAGAAGAGACCCAGAATATCAAAAGCAGTCCTGGGAAACAAAGGAAAGGTAGGAGGCATCACAATCCCTGACTGGAAAATATACTGTCAAGCTACTGTGATAAAATCAGCATGATACTGACATAGAGACAGAACTAAGGAACAATGAAACAGCTTGGAAAATGCAGACACAACTGCAAACACACTCAGCCACCTTATCTTTGAAAAAGGGGCCAAATATATTCCCTGGAAAATAATAGCCTCTTTAATAAATATGCTGCAAAACTGGTTTTCTACATGTCAAAGGCTAAAACTAGAACTATGCTTAGCCTCATGCACAAAGCTACAGTCAAAAGAGATCAAAGATTTGAACATTAAAACACAAACACTAAATCTTTTGGATGAAAATTTAGGGAGAAATTGTAAAGACAAAGGAATAGGTATAAAGTTCATGAGCAGAAACTAAACCACATGGAAAATACTTCAAAGAATCAGCAACTTGGATCTCATCTTTTTGAAAATGCCGCTTTAGCCCAGATTAGCAGAGGCAGCAGCTGAAGCAGCCGAAGCCTGTGTCCTTTCCCCGCCCGCCCTCTGCCTGCTCGCCCTCCGCCGCCCTCCACGTGTCCCAGGGTCTCTTTCCCCTTTCCTCTTCCTCCTCCTCCACCCCTCCTTCCTTCTCCACCCGCTTGCTGGCCCCCTTGCCTTGCCGCCCATCCCTATTGTTCTGCCCTGGCCTCCGCCCTTTCTCTTCCTGCCCGCTCCCGTTTTCCCCTCAGTTGCCTCGCGCCTGCAGTTTTTGGCTTTGATCCCCACCAGTGACCAAAGACTTGAGCACTCAAAAAGTCCAGCTCTCCATAGTATTCGACATGGACACCTGGGTGATGAAAGGTGGATTAAAAGTCACTCTCACCATCTGGCTACTTATGCATGGGAAGGAAGTTGGCAGTATCATTGGAAAGAAAGGAGAATCAGGTAAGAAGATGCTTAAGGAGAGTGGTGCATGTATCAACATCTCAAAAGGGAATTGTCCAGAGCGAATTATCACTTTGGCTGGACCCACTAATGCCATCTTCAAAGCCTTTGCTATGATCATTGACAAAGTGGAAAAGGATGTCAGCAGCTCTATGACCAGTAGCACAGCTGCCAGTAGACCCCCGGTCACTCTGAGAGAGTACAGGAGCTCAGGTCCAAGTGGCAGGAGATATGCTCCCCAATTCAACTGAACAGGCCATCACTATTGCTGACATCCTGCAATCCATTGTTGAGTGTGTCAAACAAATCTGCTTGGTCATGTTGGAGTCCCCACCAAAGGGCGTGACTATCCCGTACCGGCCCAAGCCATCAAGTTCTCCAGTCATCTTTGCAGGTGGTCAGGCCTATACCATTCAAGGACAGTTTTCCATTCCACAACCAGATTTGACCAAGCTGCACCAGTTGGCAATGCAACAGTTTCATTTTCCACGCTGTCTCTGGCTGGGGAATTTCCCCAATTCTCTGGGCATCAAAATTCAGTGAGTGTAGAACTCCAGGCCCGCTGTGCCTGAGAGACATTTCCTAGGGATTCCCTGCCCCCTCACCCCCGATGGCCCGGTGAGAGCTCCAGGCACACTGTACCAGAGAAACATTTCCAGGTGATTACCGGTCCCACCCCACAGCCCCAGACCCAGTGCAGGTGGGCCTGGAGTGAGAACTCCAAGTCTGCCATGCTACTTGTCTCAGACTACTTGTCATGAACTCACCATTCCAAATGATTTGATTGGCTGCATAATTGGCTGTCAAGGCGCCAAAATCAATTGAGATCCGTCAGATGTCTGGGGTGCAGATCAAAATTGCGAACCCAGGTGAAGGATCTACCAACAGGCAGGTACCATCACTGGATCTGCTGCCAGCATTAGCCTGGCTCAATATCTAATCAATGTCAGGCATTGCTCGGAGACAGGTGGCATGGGGAGCAGCTAAAACAATGCAGATTCATCCATAACCCTTTCTGCTGTTCACCACCACCAATGATCCATCTGTGTAGTTTCTGAAGAGTCAGCGATTCAAGGTTTTAAATAGTTTGTAAATTTTCAGTTTCTACACACTTTACTCATGATTTTTTTTATTAAAGTGTTTTAATTCCTTAAACAAAACAAAACCAAACAAATAAAAAAAAAAA
>PVKA01008581.1:0-72351 GCA_004027165.1 Ctenomys sociabilis
TTTTTTGGTGCAGGGTCTCACTATGCATGCAGTCCACATTCATAGTGATCTTCCTGCTTTTTGCCTCCCATGTGCTGGGATTACAGGCGCGCGCCACCACGCCCGGATTGCATCGCCGGCTCAGCGCACCCAAAGGCGGGGCCGGCACGGCTTGGGGAACCAAGGATCGAACACTGGTCCCTGCCCTTACCTAAGCAAGCGCTTAGTCCACTGAGCTATACCGCCGGCCCTGACATATATCTTTTGCAATACAATTGTTCTATGTTTATAGCCTGTAAGTTTCTTTTATTCTTATTTATTTATTTATTTTTGGCTGAACCAGCGATTGAACTCAGGCCCTTGCACTTGCCAGGGAAGTGCCTATTCCACTGAGCCATCTCCCCAGCCCATAGCCTGTAAGTTTCATGTGATACAGATCTCATACTCTTTCATGCTACTATATAATAATTGAATTCATGAACTCCAGCCTACACATAATGTTCTTTCACAAGCTGTTATTTATGGATTGATTCCCTTGAAGATGAAAACAGTAGATTCCAATACCTTAGTATTCCCCCAACAACTCTCTGAAGAAGAAACATACATAGTTCTTTGTGAAACTGTATAAGCCTTTGTTGGGGGTATACTTTCAGAGGCAAAATTGTGCATACATGTATTAAACCTAGAAGAACAAAACACAGTTTTTATTTTTTTCATTTTAATGAGAAAAAATATAAAATAACAGTGAAAACAGATTAGTATGACAGTTACAATAATTAATACATTGCATATTGTTGTCTTTCTAGTAGTTATTCAGAGGACAAGATGCAGACATGATGTCTTGTCTAAACAATATTAGTCCAAACCTTTCTTCTCAATGAACTAAGAGAGTAGCTATAAACTATCCTATCTTGTATATACTTACATTTTACACACACACACACACAGACACACTCACACACACACTCATACACATTTATATTGCCTTTTTCTGTCTTGTTCTGTCAGAGATGGGTGTTTCGTTGCTGTAAGAGAAGATGTATTTGGAGAAGTCATGAAAGGACCTTTTCATACTTGATGTCAGACCAAAGATTGTAGGTACCTGAACTCAACAAAATAACTCAATACAGTCCAATAGTCCATAATAATAGTGGGTTATCAGCACAACTGACAATTGTTTGAAGTTGTTGACATGACCCTTTTACAGCTCAGCATATTAATAACGTTTTACTAACACACACACACACACATATATATATGTGTGTGTGTTATATTAGTAGTGAAAGAAATAATTAAAGTGAGATTAGAGATGGGAGAAGAATGAAAAAACATTACAAAAAATGTAGGAATTGCCTCAGATGAAAACTAATGATAAGTATTTGATTAATGAATACATGAACTCAATTCTATGTCCTTAAAAATTAAATAAGTGTTGGACTATAGGTCAGCACTACCGTACTTTCCTAGCATGTGGAAGACCTTGAGTTTAATCCCCAGTACTGGAGAAAGGGGATTGTGATAAAGAAAACTAATAAAGGATATGGATTAATGTATTAACACTGTTTCTATCATACTGCTTTAGCATTCCCATTCATGCCATAACCAGTGTGCCAGCCTCCAGCCACCTCCTAAGATGCTGTGGAAAATCATTAGATGATGTCTGTGAGGCCTCAACACTCCTGAGACTAAGGCTATAAGTGAGCAAAGCAATTTGGCTGTTGTGCATTGGTAGCTCACGAATTTTTAACCATAGATATCTGTTAATCAGCCCTGGAGACTGTCATGAACTAAATTGTCTCTTCAAGCCTAACTGTTGCCAATTCCCAATTAGCCTTTAAGGATTATTCATACGAGTACTGCTTCAGCACTCGTGGCCATTCCATCAAGTCAAAGAACAAAGGATCTCTCACGCTCAGGAGGTTTATATCTCTTAATATGTAATTTGATCTCACATGTTAGCAAGAAGAATAGTTTCAAAAGCTTTGAGGTAAGCAGCACAAAACTAAGTGTCAAACCACTGGTCAGTGATGGCTGAAATTTACTTCTACAAATGGATACAACTTTTCATTTTTAAATAAAGGAATGAAAAATCATTCGAGTAAATTTTGTCTATGCTGAAAGATTAAAATCTCTAACCTTTCTGTTTTCAATAGTTCTTTTTTTTTGTAGGCTCAGTGCTCCATGACAAGAATGACAGTTTTCAAAGTTGGATCAGGTGACATTTCTACAGGAACTAGGAGAGACAGATCTGGCAATGCTAAATGATTTTTTTCATCACTAGCAACAAAAGATGTAATGTGAAAGAGAATAAAAGGCTCTGAAATCTGTCCACAGCTCCATCCTTTAATTGAGAGTAAGCTCTCTTTGATTTTTAATTCTTTAGGATATAATAGATAAGTTATTAAAGTTAGCTCATTTTGCTCAACTTATTAGAATATTATTTCATTGTTATCTTTGGTAATGCATACCAATGTAATTCTCTTACTATATAGAAGCCAGAATTATATAACATATAGGTCTAATCAGAATTTTCAATACCAATAAATGCTTATAAACTTTTCATTTTTTGAATTAAATCATTTCATTTTTTAAAAAATGTTTTCCTTTTATCTTTGTCACTATTGTATCCAATGTATTTTCAGTTCTCAAGTCTGATTTATATATTGTCTTTTCAGATCATTTGAATATATAAATTTTGCACCAAACTTTTTATGAAACAAAATGTGTCTTAAACAACAGAAATTTAAAAGGTAAGGTACAATGACTTTTACCATCCTTTTCCAATTATCTTTAACCAAGAAAAACAATTCTTATTTGTAAAATTTTTATGACAGTTAACTGCACATATACTGGAATTAAAGGAGATTTAGGACTATTATTTGTGATTAAATTCAATCTTTTAATCCAGTTGTTGGAAATTGACTATGGGATTCCTGTTCTTAGAACTTTGCCCTCTTTACTTAGTGATGCACTCATTGATTCAAGCCACTGGAAGATTCTTCTCCTGAAATAGGGACTTCCTGAATTGAAATGTTTTTCAAAGAGTGTTTGAAACCCTTTTAATTAGAAGCAACTAAGTGGCATAGAATCACATAGTCACCTCTGTTTGGTATGTATTTACATACCCAATTCTGTATAGTGTTATTTTTGAAACTGAATCTAGCCTGTTTCCCTTTAATGGGGCAAGAAAAGTAATTTGTACAAGAATCTTTCCAGTACTACTTTCTAGACTGTGAGAGATATTGAAGCTTTGGTGTGTGAGCTCTCACACAACTCAACAGGAGATCTTCATTCCGCTCAGCTCCTTGTGTCCCTGTCACATCAGGAAACACACCCAAGAACATCCTCCAGATTATCCTAATCTACCTGACTCCACCAACAGGATAGTCTTTCAAGTGTAATTGAACAGACCACTGTTCTTATTCAAGATGGCTTAAGGACATCCACACTTCTGATTTTTGATGCAAAAATCTGGTTCTTCCAGCTATAACAATTCTGGTAAATATTAAGAGAAGTGTCAGTTTTTGTATGTTTTTGTTCATAAATGTGATCTTGTGATGATTCCATAGCATCATTTCTATAACAAAGTACTGAGCAACACTATGTGCTGACCACTGCTTTGCTGTGGGTCATCTGATAATAACTCACCACCAGCCTTAGGGACTGGCGAGTTATTATCAGTGGAACCGTGAACTGATGCCATGACACGCTCATTATTCTGCTACCTAGGAAAGCATCTCACATACTCCTAGCTCTGCTAAATGAACTCTGAAAATTCAAGGATTAGGAACATTGCTGGCCGTGTCTAGCTCTCTACTGTTATCCTGGGGCACAGGACCTCTGGAATCCCTTCAATCATGGGAAGGTTTGTAAACATTTGGAGGGACTAACTTAACTTGTTAGAGAGCATGGGTTTGAAATCTTGAGCATATTCTTCAGCAACTTTGTGATATTGCCACTGATATTTGTAATTAT
Organism: Ctenomys sociabilis; assembly: GCA_004027165.1. Lineage (NCBI taxonomy): Eukaryota > Metazoa > Chordata > Mammalia > Rodentia > Ctenomyidae > Ctenomys > Ctenomys sociabilis. The sequence continues at coordinate 3,955 of PVKA01008581.1, forward strand.
AGGCATCAGATGGAGCAGGAGGATATATATATATATATATATATATATATAGAGAGAGAGAGAGAGAGAGAGAGAGAGAGTATGTGACCTTCAAGGCTCTCTACTACAAATAGTGTGTCATGGTTAAAAGGCAATTGTACTTTCTCCATAGCCTGCAATGCTGGCCAGGGACTGTGCTAGCAGAAAGACACTGGCTGATGTTGAATGTCTGATTTCCTTACTGTCAAGCACAGACAAATGCAGAATAGGCTCACAGCCTTTGTATCTAATGACGCAAGTTACTATTTCCAGTACTTTGACTACTCTGAACTATAAAACACCCAAGACAGCAGCTAACAAGGCTAAGAAACAGTCAGATTAGATTTTTTGAGTAGATTATAGAACTTAAGCATTCTTATCTGTATCAATTGAAACTACAACCCAGGCAAGGGGAACAAACAATAAAAGAATAACTTTATTCTTCAGAGTAAGAAATCTCTGCCTCCAGGACACTAAATATCTCTGTAGTCCATATCCTGATAGTGAAATGCTTTTATCATTACAGTATATATGTTGCTTGGTCTCCCTGAAGCCTGTTATTGTATTAATGCTGAAAAACCCACAGCTATGATTTATTCCACTCGTGCCACACAGAGGGAGATGAAGTACAACACCTGAAGTAATAGGATTTTACAGGAAACAATGTAAATGAAGCCTTTGCCCTTAATGGCCCATAATAAAATGCTCTTGTTACCAAGCTCTGCACCAACTGTGCAGGTTGCTATGGTAACAAACACCCAGCTGCTTCTCCACGCAGTTGCTTAATGATCAGTGTGATGTCAGGCTCTTGAGATAACCAACTCAGACAAATCTTTACAGCCACAGTGACAGTCCTTTAGGACTTCTACCATGTCTGAGCAAGGTCTCCAGGGTCCAGGTATAATTAAAATACACTCATCAAGACTGTAAGAAATGCTTTTGGCACAGAATTAGGTCATCCTTTAAATTTTTCTCTTCACTTGCACTTCCGCACATGACTTCTTGGGTAGAGGTGAGCCAGAATTGAGCAGCCAGACCCATGCCAGTGCCACCTTGTATACCTATGATCTAGCTCACTATTTGTGTGAGTGGCACATGGACATTTGGTTGGTCTACCCTGCTTAACACCAAAAATATGTCATCTTCTTGTCCTCTCTTCCCTTGCTCCTTATATCTGCCTTCCACCATGGATGGGCCTGAAAGTCTTACAATTACTCATTATTTGCATTAGACATCAAAGGCAAGAGCTTTCATCCAAACTATAAATTTTAAATGTATTTATTATCTGGTAGACAAGTATTGGAGGATTTATAATTTTCCTTCCTTCTTGTTTCTCTCTTTCTGCCTTTCATTCTCTCTTGGAAGGATTTAGAAGGTGTCTGTTTTCTGCAAGCAATTACCAGAAACACAAGATGAAAGAGGCTCTATCTCTGTCCTTTAGGAGGTATCAGGATTTCAGAGGGTAGCCATGTAAGCAAATATGTAAGGCTGGAGTTGGGCATATGCAGCGACAAACCCTTCCTGAAGGACATCAGGGAAAGTGTCCAGAAGAGGTGGTGCTTCGGTGAACTTTGGAGAGTGAGCTGGTAGAGCTGGGGATGGAAGGAGGAAAAATGTGAGTAAAGACTGAAACACAAGATGCAGTTGAATGTCTGGGTAACTGAAAGTAGTTCAGGAATTCTAATCACAAGAGATGTCTGGGGAGAAATAAGCCTGAGAGATAGGCAGGGACCAGAATCTAATGAGTTCTGAGTTTGTTTAATAGGCTGGTAGGAGCTACCCCAAGCTTTTATGGAAGGAAAGCCGAGAATTACAATTGCCATTTAGGAAAATAGTTCCTTCAGCAGTGTAGAGCATGAACTGGAGAATGTAAGAGACATTGTGCAATCAGGTTATATCAAAGGGTGTGATTATAGAGGACATCTGTTGTTTTTTGTCTTGTTTTGTTTTGAAGAGAATCACCCTCCATTCACTGACTGACTTGCCGACACCAGGATGTATATGTGACCCAAATCAAGGCCTTCTTCATCCACCTTGACTGGTCTGGTGGGCACATATCCCAGCAGCACCAATCAGACTTCTCCAGTAATTTAATATAGAGATATATGAAATTTGATATAGAGATACATGGATGTAGAATCCTTTCCTTGCCTCTACTTTACCACTTTCTCCTCCTGCTCATACCATTCATTCCTCTTCCTTCTCCTTCTTCTCAATGAAAGATGTGGCAATGTGGCTCTCAGAGTCTGGCTTAGACCAACATGCAGGGGGTTCTTTGATCATTAAGCCAGTACTTGGAGGAAAATGAACTGAAAGGGGATCAGTACTTATTGTTTGATCCCTTATGGACCTAGTTGTGTGAAACCAGTATACTAATGGGCTTTACAGTTACATATTCCTTTTAGCTGGAGCGTACTTCAATTAGATTTTTTATTACCTGCAACTGATTTCTGACTCAGAATCCAAGCAAAAATAATGAGTACCTGTGCTGAGGGAGTAGAGGATAGGAGAATGATTTAAGCAAAGTTAATAAAACTCAGGAATTGAAGAAAGTGATGAAATGATGTGGGTGGAATTCAACTAGAACGACACCCAGGTTCCTAGTCTAAGTGGATAATGATGCCACCTTATCAGATGCTGACTATAAGAAGAGGAACACTTATTTTAGGGAGAGTCTTCTTTTTTACCTTATTGGCCTTTACAGTTTGAGAGATATAGAGTCAGAAATTTCAAGTTAGCTATTGAAATTTCCTATAATCTGCATCTTAAAGATATTCAAGTACTACAACTCATCTGACACTTTAATTCCTTCTCTGGGATATTTATTAAATGACTCCTGGTGCTATGCTCTCTGAGTAAGGTCAGGATATGTATTCAAAGGCTGCATCCCTCTGGAGTTCACAATTTTGTCAGGCAGATAGATACTATGTCTCTGTGGCCTGAGCCAGTAGAAGTATAGGCAAGGTGCTGAGGGAGGAGACATGCTAATAGGTTGGACTTATTTGCTGTGGTCTACAACTCCTGCCTGAGAGGTTACACAGTTTCTGCTTTGTCTGGTTCATTGGGAACAGCCCAATTTTTCTGAAGTATCCTCAGTTTCATTCAGAATTATTGGATTTGTAAACACTTACTGTTAATTTTATTTTCATGTCTCTCATTTGGACTTATTCTAGTCAGTGGATCCTTACAGAATGCATTTACTCTCTCTTCTACATAAAATCCCTCTCTGTGTTTAAAAAAGACATTTGTGAGGTCCTTGACCTATCTCTTTCCAGTTACTATTTGCTGCTAACGTGCTTCATAGCACATGGGTTGGTTCTCTTACCCTTTTATAAGTACAGTAGTAGTTGTATCAGTAATTTGTATGTCTTTTTCTTTGTAATGAATAATCATCTTCTTGTGCCCAAGATAATCATTTATGCCCAATACCAAAATCAATGGCCAGCACCAAGAAGCCACTTAAATATTTGCTGGTGAATAATTTCTACTCCTAGCCTATCCTCTTCTCAGCAGTCTCCTGTGAGTATAGTAGTTTGAGTGCTGCTTAACTAATGAGCAGAGTCCAGTGGAAAGCATAATAGTTTTGATCAGCACAACCATCAGAATGAGTTTATTAGTTTGTTAACTGGTTCTGGATTCATATGCACATATGATGCATCCAAAATCCTCCCCCACCTTGTTAGTTAGATCACACTGTCATCCTGTGTCAATCATCTCAAACTACTATGTCTTTTGTATGAAACACTGGCTAAGCCATTTTAACCTCTGTAACAGGATTATTAGATTTTGATCTTGGGTTAAGAACATCACATCTGTCCCTGATAAATCAAGCTTAGTGAAGTGTTTGGGAGGCTTTTATTGTGTAATCTTTAGTTGTTTCTGCTTTCCATCAGCAGCAAACAATTAGGGAACCTGACTGTAGGTTCACAGAGGTCAGACTTCCTGCACTTTCTACACTGCGGTCTCTAAGTTCTTGCACACGGCCTGTTGAATTTAGCTGAATGTTCATCAGATAAATTTCTAAAGCTCACTTTCTACATTTTTCAGTTAATCATTTACAACGTAAAAGGACAGAATACCTTTGCTTCCCATTAGAAATATCTCTCTTGGTGTCTGTCTCAATGTGGGCTCATCAAAATGCTTTTCAATTCAGCTCATTTTTATCCCTCTTTCGGTATGCTTCACCATCATCCAGATATGCCACAGTTACTCTACTGTACCAATCTCAAGACAAAATGAACTTAGGCCAATGTAGCAATATTAAGAAACCTATTTTGGCTCTAGGTGATCACCAAGACCTTTTCTACAGACCTCTTCCAAATTCACCCTTTATTAGCAGAATGCCGCAGGAGCTCCCGTGTGGACACTATGATGGGGGACAGTAGTTATGGAGTCACTTGTGAAATAGCATGGACTTCTATATCACCACAAAGATAAGGATTTGTAGGGGAGTTGGCATAGAGAAGCAGCTACCACATAAAGCCCTAAAGGGTGTGATTTTAAAGCCTATTTGGGGACTACAAAAAATTTTATGTCATTTAGAAGTCATCCTGTATCCAGTGTATAATCAAAATATGCCCATTGACTATTACAATCAGCAACATTCAGGATCAAGGCTTGCCCTTCTTTAAGCTTAAGGGTTGTTTCTGGCAGACTAGCTACCCCAGGTTTACTGAGTTTAGGAGGCAGAGACTTGGAGTGGGAGCTTAAGGGCCCCATTTGAGTTAGGAATGTAGAGGCTACCTCAGCATGACTGTTTCTTACTTAGCTTGTGGGTAATGATCCTGGGGCTTCACGAAGGGTCTTCCTTGGATGTCAGTGTCCCTGTAAAACCAGCAAACATGGCCACAGCTCAAGCCAAGGAGCCACTTTCAGCTCAAACAGCATATCTTGCAAGCTAGAATTCCTTCAGCCTTCAGTCAGAATCCATTGGCAAGTGAGTCACATTTCCATGAAAAATACAAGCTATTCGGTCACCTTGGCTGGGATCTTCTACATAACTTATGGCTGCCTCTTTCTTGGGTGTGTAGCAAGAACATCGTAATTGAAAGCTTGCTCTATGTGACCCAACTGAACAGGCTTGTGATGGGACTGCTCATGATAGGACATTTTCTATCACATAATAAAAGTAATAAAAATGCTATGCTGCTATGGTTGTCATTTTTCTCATTAAGAGATCTTCCAGGCACTCTTTGTTTTTAAAAAAATCTTTTATTTATATATTTGGTACAGGGTCTCCTTACGCAGCTTGAACTCATACTGATCCTCCTGTTTTCAGCCTCCACAGGACTGGGATTACAGACCTGCACCACCTCGCCTGGTCTCTGTGTCTGGCCCAGTGCACCCGGGGGCGGGGCCAGCACAGCCTGTGGTGCTGGGGCTTGAACCCTAGTCCCTGCACTTGGGTAAGCAGGTGCTTAGTCCATTGAGCTATCACCTAGACCCTCGGTACTCTTAACTGGCTTAAGGAATGTGGCTAAAACCTAATTTTGTTTTCATTAAAGGCAGAAGAGAATCTTTTCCCTTGTTTTGTTCTTTCCTGGTTTCTTTCTCTTTATAAGTGCTTAGAAAAGCATTAGTATCCTGCAGTCAGACTGTCATTAGAAAGAACACTGCAGCTAAGATGAGTGACATGGTGGCCTTACAGTCCAAGGAGTCCTTGCCTTGCCTGTGTATTGAACTGCTTGCTGGACAGTAACTGCACTCTACAGGAACCTTCGATCACTACAAGTTAACATTTCATAGTCCTTCTGGGACAGAGATTGAGTTCAGCTAATTTACAGAGTATGGCCTTTAATGGTGTTAAGTGCCTAGGAGAGTGCTGTTTGGTGAACGACAATAATGCCCTCATAAAACATTTGCTGACTGATGGCCTTTGTGGATTCGCAAAAAAACAAAAACAAAAACAAAAAACTGGCTAAGGACTTAATTTCGTTGCTTCCCTATTTCTCCACCAGATGGCAGAGGAAGGGCCAGAATATAGAGCCTGCAATGTTTTCAGTTCACAGATATTAAAAAGAGATGATATCTAAGGTAGGAAATAAACACTTAAATATATTCACATGGAGGTTGGAAGCTAGAAGATAAGTGAGCGATTGCATGCAGATCAAGGGGTGTGATGCTACTCCCTCTGATGCCCTTATAAAAAGGAGAGTGGGAAAAAGGAAGCGAAAGCTTTTTGCTCATCGCTCCTCTGAACCAGGAGATGTAAACACCAGAGGGTGGGAGGTGAGCTTGTGTACTGCTGACTCAAGGGCTTGTAAGAATTATACTCTCTACTCCCATCCAGTGTTATGGTTGAGGATGACCCTGAAAAATTCATCTTGCAGGGTTCTAAAGGTACAGAAGAAAACAAAGTGAGCCAAGGATCTGAAAACTACCACCCACCAGAAGAGAAGTCTGAATTTTTGCAGCTGCTCAGTATTTAACGTCTTGGCATTGTATAGCAAGTTCTTAAAACAAGCAGGGGAAAAATGTATTACTGTTTTCATATGAGCGGATTTAGTTTTTTGTTTGTTTGTTTCATGGTGCAGGGTCTCACTACACAGCTTGGACTCGTAGTGGTCCTCCTGTTTTCAGCCTCCCTAGTGCTGTGATTACAGGCGTGAGCCACCACACCCAGCTCCACTGCAGCTTAGCAAGCCCGAAGGTAGCATCATCTGAATGGATTTAAAGGAAAGATTCAAAAAGACAATTTGTCTCCGTTAGAAATCAACTTTACTAGTGTTCTCATTCGCATGTCTCAAAAATGTACAAAAACCAAAGGATTGCTCATGGATTTACATTTTCACTATAAATGGGCATAAGGTTAGTTTAGAGAGAAAAGAATTAATTTAAACAGGTTGTTTGGAGAGTATTATTTTCAGTCCATAACCTGTAAGTTAGAAGTGGAAAATTAATTTTAAGGCAAATATTCTAAGATTTTAAATTCACACTTCAAGCACATGTTTTAAGGAACTCAGATACTTAGGATATTTTATTTGTACAGTCATTCCATTTCCTGAGGCTCTAGCTTTAGCCTTTGGTGGTTACCATGGCAGCAAGAACACAAACATACTTCTATACCATGAGCTGGATCTATGAGGAAGAATTTCCCACTGTATACATGGTATGTATATTTGACGTAAGCATTGCAGAAAGAATTTCATGTAATTTTAAACATAGTAAATTGTCTGTATGAGTCATAAAATGGAAACAGTGAAGACTGGTAGGAAAATGTAATCTCATAAATGAGCCAAGGGAAAAAAGTTTTGGGCTCTCCTGGCTAGGTACTCTATCATGTCTTTCCCTCCTCTCCCTTCCTGATATAAAGAATGTCACCGAAAGCTTGAAGGAAATCATTTAAGTCTGTATTTTTCTTCTTTATAAAATCTAAGCCTAAAATAAGTGATTTATTTTTAGGCAAATCATAAACCTGTAATCTGAGACACTGGTCATCAAAAACACTTCAGCACTTCCAATTACCGCCTGTAAATTGCTTTCCTAAAAACTTTCTAAATGTTTGCTCTGCATTCTGGAAAAAGAAACCAGACCCTGATAATTCATTGCTATTTGCTCTGATTCTAGGCGAGGTGCCTCTTGCTCAAAGTTCCCAAGCAGCATGGACGGGGACATGGATTGCACAATGGAAGAAAAGGCTGGGATTTGGTCTCAGTGTTCTGTTTTGGGAGGAAGCAGAAAGGGATCTCCACGCTGGCTGAGACCCAGAGTGAGATTCATGAGAGCCACAGGAGAAGGGCAGGGAAATGAGAATGCCAGAGACAGAGACACAGTGAGAAGGCCCAGCGGGAGCCTGATGTGGGTGCTCACTAAACGCCTCTTGCTGTGACTGAATGATCGAAGGACGGTGTTCGAGTCAAGCAGCCTTAGCACCATCACCTGTGAATGCCTTTGGCAGCCCGTATCTTGATCGATTTAGGGATCAGATTGTCAGGAGGGATGCTGTGCTCAGAGCTTGATGTCCCCGGGGCAGCGGTGCCCGCTGTGGGAAGGGACTGAGTTGTGGTATCTGCTCTTGTGGGTCCCACTGCTCCATCGCAGTCCTGAATCTAGTGCTTGCACAGTCTGGGGGTGCTTTTCTGACTGTTAGAGTCATAGCCACTCGGTGCCTTAGTTTTCTGATGTTTGAAAGAGCATGATAATAAATAAATAATAAGGAATCTTTGTTTACAGAATCTAACTCATAAAATTGTATGATGCTAAAAGAAAATCTGAGCAGCAGATATAAACATATCAGGTTCTTTTCATCAAACTGTTCTGCTAGCATCCTTCAAGAAGGTGGCATCGCTGAGTGGAAATGACAGTGCCCTGAGAGGCTAGAGAAATGAATTCATAGCCCAGCAGGGCACAGGTGGCTGGTGAGACCTTAAATCCCCAACCTCTCTTAGGGTTCAGTTTCTTGATGCAAAATTAAGATGGTGGTCTAGATGATCCCTCATCTATTAATATTTTATTATCCTATGGAGAATTAAGACAAAAATTAAGGCAGCTAACTCTCAGCTCTCCACATACCTTAAGAAAAGGCTTTTATAGTAAAACAATTTCACTTGGATTCAGGTGATCAGAGTAAAAGCTAATAAGGAAGGCAGTTGCTTTACGGCTAAAACCTGTTTTGTCTGTGCCCGCCCTGTCTGGGCCACACCTCCCTTTCCGGGTAAACTACTTGGGGTAGCCAGCCGCCAAATAACTATATACAGGTTATAAAGGATAGAGGATAGAAGAGAGGAGAAAGAGAATAAACACGTTTGGGGCCAATAATAGATAAAATTCTTTGATGTTTTTATTATTTGGTATAGGAGAGATGCTGGTGTGAGTCCACTCTACAAGTTTTTTTTTTTTTTTTTTTTTAATTTTAGGGAAAGGTCTACAGGGTGGTGAGGGTCTCATACTAGATCAGACTTGTAGTGATCCACCTGTTTACAGCCTCCCAAAAGCTGGGATTACAGGTGTGTACCACCATGCCCAGTCTCAACTGCTGTCTCAGCATGTCCCCGGGGAACAGAGCCAACATGGTAGGCCTGGGGATCAAACCCCCAGCTCCTGTGCCTGCTTGCAGATGCTGTAATCCGCTGAGCTATTTAACTGGCCCACACTACAAGTTTCAAGAAATTGGAAAATGATGTCCAAAGATGATGGCAAAGACTAGAGATCTTTAAAATCAGGTACACATCCTCTTTTTTCCTTTTTCTTCACCTGGACTACAAGCCTGTCCGTTGGTGCTACCCACAGCTAGGGTGTGTCTTCCCCCTTCCCTTTGCTGCCCTAATGTAAATCATCCACAGACACAGCCGAATTATGCCTTATTAACCTGTTAGGGATTTCTTAATCCATTCTAGTTGACATACCATGATTAACTGTCAGAATATTTATTTTTTGCTGGTACAGTAAAACTCTGAAACTGGGTGTTTTATAAAAGAAAGGGATTTATTTTGCTTCATGGATCTTGTGCAGAGAAGGCCAAACGCATGCTGCCAGCATCATCTTGACATCTGGTATGAGCCTCGTGCTATGTTGAAGCACAACAGACAAGCAGGCCCGGAGGTGACTGTGTACAAATCCAGGTGCTTGCACTAGGGAAGAAGCAGAAGGGGTTACTGATTTATAGTAACTCCCTCTTAGATAAGCTTGATTGACCTAACTCACTCCAGGGAGAACTAATCCGGCCCATAGAGAGAGGCATTAATCCATGCCTAGAGGCAGTGCCTAATGATTGCTTGTCTGTTGGTTTGTTTTTCAGACATGGGACTCCTCTGCAGTCCAGCCTAGTTTTGACCTGGTGGTCCTGCACCTCGGCCCAGCATCCCAGGCTCCTTGCCTTCCATACCTTCCATACCTATGCACTCACAATTAGATTTCAGCCTGACTTTTGGTGGGTATAAACCACATCCAAATCATAGTGGCAATGAATGGAGAAGAATGGGCATTATATTTGATAATCAAGCCTAACTGTCAAGGCTTTTTTTCATAGAAAAACTGTATGCATCTCTGTACATCTAGCTAAGCACACGCAGACACAAATGCATTCAGACACATCCAGATTCTAAGTAAACACTCCAGGAAAGGTTTTACTTTCTCACCAGTGCACAAGTGGCCTCTCTGTGTCTGCATTTTTGGTTCAGTCCTTCCCCCAAAGGTGCAAATCCACTGAAGTAGAGGCTGAGACCTGAAATGCACAGAACTCCTCTCCCTATGGTACCTTGAGTGGGCGTGTTCTCTCCTTTTTTGTTCTCTGCCCTCATCTCACATGTATAAGGGTAGAACTTGAGAATTCCAGTGAGTTCTGGATACTGTCAAAACCCACACTTTTTATATTTGCTACTGTTTCCATGACAATTTTTTTCTCTTTTCAGAAGAAAAGAACATTTCTAAATAATCAAAATTAAATCTATTTGAAGACTTAAAAGAAAATGATGGTCTGGGAAAGTATTAAATTGGAATACCATTTTATGTATCCAAGCCCATTAATGAAAAAGTGCTTCAAATTTGCTAAGTTTGAACTTCAGTCTTCTCTTTTTTTATTTCTCTCTAAAGGCCAAAACAGCAAAGGGCCAATAGCTTTTGAACTTTGTGATACCACAAAATCTGGCTTCACTAATGGGGCTCACTGCTGAGTGCTTTATGCTGAGTTGTATCAAATGCATATATAGAATCAGCTATGTGCCTGTGTTGCATACAGGTGTGACAGAGAAATCCTTCAGACAATTCATTTCTGCTTTCTCATATTTTCCCTCAGTTACTCACATAAGCATTTACTATTCAAGAATTCCTTGCCTATTCAATCAATTTGCCAAATTTTCACATATGTATCTTATTATTAGTTTTGGATCCCCTAAAAATTGTTGCAAAATGATAAGTCATGGGTACTAATTTATATCTCCAAAAAGATATTGTTTCTCAGCCTAGACAGACAGGATTGGACACTTTCAAAGATACGTAGACATCCATTTATACACATGCGTAGACACATGTAAGTACATCAACAGTAACAACAAAAAGGCTCTTCTCAGTAAACATGTATTCCTAATTTTTCAACAATACAACAGGTAACATTGTGGTGAAGTACATTTATATATAGCAGGGAAGAGTCAATTGTCTGTAACTCTGAGTTTACCACAGCCCAGCAATTCTATCATAGATGTTTACGGAAGGGAACTAAAAGCACGTGTCTACACAAATGCTTCTGTGTGAATAATTGTAGTAGCATTGCTTATAACAGTCATTTACAAGCTAATATTACTAGCTTATAAAGCTAGCAATAATACAAATGCCAATAAGTGGGTAAATGCATAAATAATACATTATAAATCCTTATAAGGAAATACTACATATCAATATAAAATAATTGATACAAAAAGTATAGGGAAACCTTAAAAACAATGCTAAGCTTGGACAGAATATCATGTCTGCATCTGGTACTATGAATAACCACTACAAAAACAACAATATGCAGTGTATTAATTACTGAAACTGTCCTGTTAATCAGTTTTGAACTGATTGCTATTTGTTTCTCAAAAATTTAATAAAAATATGAATAAAATCATATAAAGATACACAAAAAAATAAAAACAATGTTAAATGAAACAGACCATATAAGTAAGAGTACAATAATTATGTATATTAAATTTAAGTATTAAATTTCTAAAAATCCCAAAATTATATTGGTTGCTAAGGCTAGGATTGCCAGCAAGGACCAACTGCAAAAAGTTTAAAGAATTTTATTTTGTTTTACAGAAATGTGTAAGACAAATCAGGGAAAACCTATATAACAAAATAAAAGGATGGATTGAACTGGATTGTGAAGGTGAGTTCCACAAAAAGATAAAACATTAGGCTCTGTGGAACTGAAATGTGCTGGCTTGGTATTAAAGAAACAGCCAGCAGAGCTTTAGAGGCAACATAATTACTAATATGTATTTGATATCATTTTGCTTTATTAGTAGCTGAAAATAATGACACTGAACACTTGAACAGAACTGCACAGGAAAACACCAACTCTCAAATTTGCTTTCTTTATGCAGCTGGCATCTCTAAGGAACAAATGGCTGAAGTTGTCTCTTCAAAACCTGAAAGACTTCATTATTTTAGGAAAGCCTCACTTTAATTATTCTGGATTGCTCTCTAATGCTCAAAGAAACTTAAACTCTTTTGATGCCCTTTAAACTTTGTTCTGCTATTATTATTTAGAGGAAGAAACAGATTTAGAGAGGGTGATCCGTCACAACATATACACAAGAAGTAGTGGAATGGAAAATTAAACTCTGGCCTTCCAAATACAGCCTCCTATTCCAAGACTAGATTGGGGAAAGCTTTTGCATCATTACCTGGAAAAATGCTAGATGATACTGGGCCTACAGAACAAGGATGTTCCCTTCTGAAGGGTCAGTGCACCTAGTAGCCTTTGGCTTTCCAAATGTGCACTAATAAGTTGACTTAGAAAGTCTTCTGGGTAATATCAAGTCTTACTTTTAGTCATTTCTTTCCTCCTTTCATTTAGTTTTCCTCTAAAATATTCTTATGTCTTCTTGTGTGAGTCTGATTAGATATTTTAGGACCCTGGTTCCTCTTCAGCTAGTAAGTGGGCTTCTCTATTGGACTCTTCTTCTGCCTGAAATTCAGCATTAGTCACCTGTCTTACATGCCAGACATGGAGACCCTGTTCTTGTTCCCTTGGTCCTGACCACATGCAAAAAATCTTAAAGAAGGCCCAAAAGCTATTTTAAATAGAATATCTGCACTGATTTTAAAGGTTCACTGGGAAAATGGAGTACTTGGGAATTCACAGAGCTATTATGAAGATCTAATTCTATTCGGTCTCTCTTCTGAGGGAGATAAGTCTTAATATATATTATTCCTACTGAAGGAAATGAGGAATTGGGTCATTACTTTCAGTTCCACGATAATATTTCACTGACCTCCAAAAATATCTTAGGCAGAACTCAGACTTGAATAGAAACAAAGATTAATATGGTACATTAGAACAACCATCTCTTCAGTAAGACCTAGGGCTTAACAATCCAAGCAGGCCAGGGATAGTGACAACACTGAGACAGTCTGAATTATTATAAGTGGGTCCAAAGATTGCCTAGGTCACCTCTGTGAAAGCAATCCCTGCTTTACATCAATGGAGGAAGGCCTGGGAAAATGGCATTTGTGACTTGTAACATCTGTTTTTAAACCTATATCTAAAATACTTGGCCAAGTATCCAGAAATCCAGGGAAGAGCAATGGTGTAGTGCATGCTGCAAGGGCTGAGAGCTGGAGTACAGGAACATGGAGAGAGGTCCTGCTGCAGGTGCTGGGAGTACTGTGGAACACACCAAACACTGCCCCAGAACAGGTGAATATGGGCCATTGATATGGTGAACAGAGTCTGGAGGGCCAGAGCTCAGAGCAACATAGTAGGAAGTTGGTGAGAAAGGCAGAGAAGGGCAATGCAGACTGAAGGATAGAGCTGAGACAAGTAGGAAATACAAAAATTTTGTAAGCAAGCAGCGAGTCTTTGCCTTGTATCTTGAGTTAAGAACATCAGACTCTAGTCCCTGCTTAGACCCTGTGGCCAGAGTATAGAAGAGTGGGCAGGTGGGCAGCAGCAGGGCTGAGCTCAGCATAATAGACAGGGACAACCTCAAGGTAGAATAGGGGGTACTGGGGACTGGGTAATGCCTGTTTCACAGGTAAGGAATCCAAGAATGGGCTGATGAACATGCTCTGGAGATAGGTATGAGAGATGGCCGAATAGCCGTGTGCACATACTTCACACCACTGTATTGTACTCCTAAGTGTGGCTAAACTGATACATTCTGTAATACATATATTTAATGCAGTAAAAACAGTTTAGGAAGCAAAAGAATTAAAAACAATAAGGGTACTACTGAGCTTTCCAGTTCAGAAAGTCAGGCACTCAGGACAAAGGAGAAGTCTGATTCTTAGAACTGACCCATGAGACAGAAACTTCCTCTTGGGTGTGTCTCAGAAGGCCCCTGTGCAATGCTGAGCTCAAGGTTCATGGAGGTATGTGCAAAATTTAGGTTTTGTGCAGGAAACATCTTACTGCTGCTTCAGTCAGGATATGGTTGAGCCTGGGTGTGAGTTTAAGTCACCTCTGGGCCCTGAGGTAGCCTTGAGTATTGGGCAAGACTGACACACGTAGATTCTCTGTAGTCTCATTCTCCTCATCCTCTTTGAGGATGCCAGCAAGGAACAGCAGCTCTGAGGAAAGCCAGCTCCTGCTACAGGAAAGAATTGGGTGGTGAGCAGATTGAAAACAGGACATAGAACTCTTGAGTATTTTAAGTTAACTCACTAACTGGTAGACAATTCTTCCATGTAAAGAACTTTGTGCCTTTTTGCTAATAGATTCATGTCCCCACAGAGCCACAAAGGATGACAATTTGGCCCAGATGTACACTCAAGGTGGCTTGCCTTGTGAGGATGCTTTAAAAAATAAAAGCAGCCACCTGTGACATATTAAGGAAGTTAATGTACTCATTGACATAAATACGTTTACAATAGCTGGAACACAGCTCAAAGATCCTTTGTATCTACTTTTTCTTGTACTTCCAACATGACTTCATAGAATTACAGCCACTCCGACCAACAGGACTCCCCCTCTCCTCTTCTATCAGGATTGATGTGATTATCATTTGTGTCTGTTCTAAACATCTTGAAGATAAAAATCAAGCATCAAATAAGTTGCCAATTAAACAACAAGACCTAAAGGACCTAGGCAATCAAAACCCACGTGTGCCTGGGCACAACCCTCACCAAATGACATTTTTCTGGCTTCCTCCCTGCATTCTGTGGGATCTTTAAGACCCCCCTAAAATTTTTCCCATATGGGAAAATGCCTAGCAAAGCCTAAATGCCTTCCACATGTTGCTCAAGAGTTCAAACAACTAACCTTTTTGGCAGTGACGGATGCTAGCCTGTCTAGACTGCCCTAGCACTACACTTGCTGGACTGCACCAGAGGTGAAAGTGGGGCCTACTCTGCTACCAGGCTCACTGTGCCCTGCAGATGTCCACGCCGAGGATTTGGTGATGAAAGTAGAGCATGCACATATCAGAGTGACCACAGCCAAGAATGACAGCCCTTGAACCTTTCCAAAAGCAACCTTTGATTTCATTTATACCCCAGTGTCCTTGAGCTCTATTCAATCATTTGCCTGTTGCTTCAATCAATGGGTGTTTATTAAACATATGTTATGTGCCATGCACTAAACTAGGCTCCTGGGGTGCACTTATGTGCAAAAGAAGCATTGCAGAGCTCATATTACACTGTGAAGGATGACGGTAACAGGAGAATAAGTTAATTAATGCATAGCTACTTTTATTAAATGTTAATAAGGAAATGGGCAAGATGCTTCGATCGAGAACAATAGCTGGTGGATTTGTTAGGAGATGCCCTTGGTCAGGAAATGCTATTTAAATTGAGACCTAAAGGATGAAAAGGAAACAACCCTTTAAAGACCCGGATAGAATCTTGAAAGCAAAGGGAATAAATAACCTTGAAGGAGGAAAACTACCTAGAATAAAGTTAGAGTGAGGGAAGTTGGAGCCAAATGAAGGAGAAGCAGAATGGCTGGAATGGACTGCAGCAGTGAGCAAGGGCCAGGATACGACACAGTTTTGTGAGTTATACTTAAGAAACCTTTTGAGAGGGGATGAATGGCAGTTTTCTTTAAATTCTGCAAAGATCATTTTGGTTGCTATGTGGAAAGTTGATTAGGGGAAACTAACAGAGGAAGTAGACCTTTCAGGAAACTATCTGAAGCCATTTAGGTGAGAAAGAAATGCTGGTGGTTTAAAGTAAGGCAGTGGTAATGGAAATGGATGTAATTAAATGAAAGATGAATTTTGAAATAGGAAACATTTCTGGTAGATGTGGTAAGGAAAAAGAATCAAGATGATCTACCTAGAGTTTGGTCTGAGCGGCTGAAGGGATGATGTTTGCGTCACTCAGCTTTATATTGCTGTAAAAAAGACCTGCCATAAGCAATCTGAGAGGAGAGAGCTGTTTGCTCCTAGCCTTGGAGATTCTGGCCCACATTAGCCTGGCTCCATTGCTTCTGAGCCTATGGTGAGGCAGCCACATTAATGTGTAGAGTGGGGTAGAGAAAAGCTTCTTACTCACGGCAGCAGGGGGGACGGTTGGGATAGAGAAAGAAGGAGGAAGAGAGGCCTACCTTGTCCAGCTAGAGCCTGAGGCAGGAGAGATGAGGCTTGGCAGAACTAATTCTTTCTCAGGCCTTCTGAGATTCCTCTGTTGGTGGGCTGGTTCTACTGGAACTGCAGGCATGATGGAGAAGCCAGAGGGACAGCCTCCAACCAGGACTCCTGCCACCCTAGGTTTAAATGATCTTAGTCCATTCTTTTGACCAACAATTCTTTGAGCAGTGAACTATGGATTGTGGACCTCTAGATGAAGTTATTGTTTTTAGAAAAGAACTTGCCACTTGTGGAATAATGAAGAGTCTTAGATTTATCTCTTAAGAACTATGGAAAGAGGCCAAGCGGATAGTTCAGCAGCATAAGTGCAATCCTGAGTTCTATGCAAGGCACTGAAAAAAAAAAAAAACCTTTGAGTTTGTTAAACTATATTTGGACCAGCGAGGTAGCTTAGTGGACTAAGCACCTGCTTAGGTAAGTGCTGGGATGGACCGGGGTTTGATCCCCTGCACCTCAGGCTGTGCCAGCCCCACCCTAGGTGCTCTGAGCCAGCCACTGTGTTTGGGTGTGGTGGTGCATGCCTATAATCCCAGTGCTGGGAGGCTGAAAAACAGGAGGATCACTAGGAGTTTGAAATGAATAGTGAGATACGGTACCAAATACATTTTTTAAAGAGAGTAAAAAAAAAAAAAAAATGTGAAAAATTGAACAAGTAGGGACTGACTGTCCCTGGGGCCACAGATGTCACAGATGAGGAGGAGGGAGACATAAATAGCAGCACAGATATCAGGTGAGCACATGGCACACATATGTATGTGTTTTGGACACGGCAATTTGTAGGAAGATGCTGTTCTTATAAACTCAGATTATACAACGACTAGAAACAATTTCCTTTCTTGAGTGCATGATCTGCTTGAGCACTGAAAAGTCTTGTCTGCATTTGACAATATGGAAGCTGTCCTAGGACGTGAGGGCTGGTGTGCCTGTCCATGAAGGTGTGCTCCCTCCCAGGAGCCAAGGCCAAGGCCATAGAGCACTGAACATGTTTCTGTCCTTGACAGTTAGTGCAGCAGTTAACTGGGATAGAATTCCTCTCCTCAATAAAGTGAAGGCTGTGCCCCACTTTAATGGAAAAACACCTGTCTGTTCAGTAGCTCTCTCTATTCCCACTCCCCCACCTCAGTACCAGTAGCAGAGTGTCTATCTACCATCTGGAGAATCTCTGGAGCAACTTTCCTCAGAGCTGACTGGGAAAATCAATTTTCTTTTGACTGCTGCTTAATCAAGATGGAAGTGCATAAAAACAGACAAAAACTTAATGTCTCAAATGTGCTGTAAAATGAAGATAGCAAGAGAAAAGCAGGAGTGGGGAGAATCCCAGAAAGAGGAAATGAATTTATATGAGAATCTATTTCTCAAAGTCTCCCATATTAATCACAGCTTTCAGACGTCAGCATTAGGGAACAGAGCTGAGTGATAATTAGATATCAAGCAATCCTTCTGAAAGCAGTATGAGATGGAACAATATTAGGTGAAGGCTTTCCTTTCTTAACTCAAGAAGATGTGTACTGCTTTTCCTCAATAGATTTGAAAAGCAAGAACATTGGTCATGAAGGCAGAGTGTGAGAAACAGCAGAAAACTCAAGCATGTACTTTGTTTCTTCTGAGCTGGGAAGTCTAGTCATCTAGTCATATAAAATTAAAACATTCAATTTTTCAAGGCTTAGGGACAAGGAGAAAAAATGGACAGGGGAGGCTCATGGCCTTTAGGGCAGTGAAGCCATTCTGTATAACCCTCTAATAGTGGATACATGTGATTATGCTTTTGAACAATGCAAGGAGTGAATCCTAATATAAAGTAGGGACCTTAGCTAATAGTCCTGTTCATCAAATATAGCAAATATACAGTACTAATGTAAAATGCTAGTAAGGGCAAACTAGCAGGGGGGTGGGTGGGTAAGTGTATGCTAGTAAGGGCAAACTAGCAGGGGGGTGGGTGGGTAAGTGTTTGGGAATGTTAGATACTTTCTGTTCAGTTTCCTGGAAATATAAATCTACTTTGATTATAAAAATCCCAAACTTAACTGCTAAACATGATTTCTTCCTTCATTCAATATTGTAAAACAGCTAGTGAATTTTTACAGTGTGCTTTCCTGGTTTAGGGGCATAGAAAGCCACATTGAATGAGGTAAAAATCTTGCCCACTAGCTCAGTGGGATAAGTGCCTGCCTGGCAAGTGCAAGGTCCAGAGTTCGATCCCTGGTACCCCCCCCCAAAAAATCTTGCCCTCCTGGAGGTTTTTTTTTTTTTTAATGTTTTTAATGTATTTGGCACATGGTCTCACTCAGCTGCTTGGACTCATAGTGATCCTCCTCTTGTTTTCAGCTTCCCCTCCACCGGGATTACAGGCCTGCGCCACCACGCCTGGTCTCGGTGGCTGGTTCAGCATGCATGACGGCAGCGCTGGTGGGACATGTGGTGTCAGGGATCAAACCCCAGTCGCTGCACTTGTCTAAGCAGGCACTTAATCCACTAAGCTATCTCACTAGTCCTCCTCCTAGAGTTTTATTCTGGCTGATAAACAGATGTGTCATGGATGAAAATGAATCACCATGATTCATGGTGACAGGGGAGCCTAATTGGTGCTGTTTTAGGGCAGTTGGGGAAGGTTGCTGTCAGAAGTCGATATTTAAGGTCAGCCCTAATGAAAGTGAGGGAAGAACCATGTAGACCCATCAGACAGGAGACCTGGGGTCCTGTACCAAGAGGACAGCATGGGCTTGACTGCAGTATGGTGAGGAGGGGCTTCACAGGCAGAGGCCGAAACTGTCTCTATTGGCCAGGTCACTGAGGGCTGTGAAACTTGTAAGGGCTTCAGATTTGAACTTAGTCGTAATAAAAAGCTATAAAAGCAACCCAAGTGTGCACCAACAGATGAATGGCTAAAACAAAATGCAGTATTCATGTTTAATATTATTCGGCCTTTGAGGAAATCCTGTCATGTTCTAAAAGATGGGTGAACCTTGAAAATATGACACTGAGTGAAGTAAACCAAAGACAGATGCTGTGTTTTTTTTCTCTTGAAGCAAGGTACTTATCTCAAATAGTCAGATTTATAGATAGAAAACAGAAGGGTGGTGTCCAGGTTATGGGAGGAAGGGAGAATGAGGAATTGTTTGAGTGTGAAGTTCTAATCTAAACATGAAAACAATTCTGGAGATCAGTTGCATATCATGGTGCATGCACTTAGTATGCGCTGTACCTTGAAAGTAACTAACATAATAAATATTATGTGCATTTTGCTACTATGAACCAACAACAAACCTTGGAAATGCTTTAAGCAGCAAGTGACACAGTGTTGCTCAGACTTCTACAGAACCACTCTCGCAGATAAAGGTGGAGCTGAGTACAGGGTGATTTCCTGAGACCAGAGGTGTTGTTTACTAGAAACTGGGGAAACAGAGGACATAAAGTTGGACTTAAGAAAATGTTTCAGGTAGACTCAACATAATATTCTTTCCTCAACAAAATGAGAGTATGAGAAAGAGAGGTATAAAAGTTAACATCAATATTATAGTTTGGTTTCTGTCAGTGGGAATAAACTTCACAGCATAGACTTGTATGCTTAAAAATAATTGTTTTTGTTCTCATTTTCTGAGATAGAAAAACAAGAGGAACAGCAAGAGAAGTGAGTAATAAAGAGCTGATTATGGATGTTTTAAACCTGAGCAGTTCCCTGGGCATCTGAGTGGGGGCACTGAGTGAGGGGCATTTAATTCTAGAAGTTAACAGAATTTTTAAGCTCCAGAGGTGAAATTTTAGAGTTCCAAGTACAGATTCACCATTATTTTATATATAAATAAGAATTTTTTAAAAAGCTCTTGCTAGCTAAACTAAAATGCCTTCTTACTACTTGGATTATCATAATTGTGCTGAAAGAATACCTTTAGATTTAGCTATAGATAGAGCTAACATGCTTACCTAAAAAGGCAAATTTGTACTCTATTCACAGAACAAATTGATTGATGTAACTTAGGACTTTGAAAGTCTGGGCACTTTTGGGTTAGCTTCTCCACAAGAATGTAAGTACCTTTAGGACCGTAGCTCAGTATTATTAAGCTGACACGCAACCAGTGCCAGAACTCTCTTTCAGTGCTTTGTGTCTGTTACACAGAGCCTCATGCTCTTTCCTTTTCTGACCTGCAAATCGCCCCTTTGCTTCCTGTTTTTGTGAATCTGACTGCTTGAGGTGGGATCAGACAGCCTCTGTCTTTTTGTAGCTGGCTTATTTTACATAGCATCAGCCCTTTGTAGTTCATCCTTGTCATATTATGTGACCAGATTTCTTTCCTTTTAAAAATGAGTAATATTCCCGTCATATGCATCACCACCTTTTCTTTGTCCATGTAGGTTGCATTTTTTCTTAAGTATTATGAAAAATGTTGTGGTGAGTATTTGGATATGCTATTATCTCTTCAAAATTGATTTTTTATTCTTTCAGTTATATAACCAGCAGGGAGACTGCTGGATCATATGATAATGCTATGTTTAATTTTTGAAGAGACTTTCATGCTGTTTAGTCTTCAGTCTACCCATATCTTTGCTAATACTTATGACTTTCTATCATTTATAGTGGCCATACTAATGGGTCTACTATGACTTTGACTTGGATTTCCCTAAGAATTAGCAACAGAGATCATGTTTTCATATGCGTACTGCTGATTCACTTCAAATGGTTTCACAGGGGTGGAAACCTATACTCCTATCAGAAATCCTACAAGAGATTGCCTTTTCTAGCTCTGAGTATTTCAAGTTTTGGTTCCTGCATTCTTCTCCTGTTTTCAAATTCTATAGTAGGTAGCATTTTGCAGTAAGGACAGTTATGTGAAGTGAGTGAGGGATGATATTAACAAATACAATTTTGGGAGTCTTACCTGGGTTATAAATTCAGAGTAAATGAATAGTGTATTCTCCTGCAACAACAATGCTAACCGACTGGCAAATGGTGCTACAACTTGCAAAGTAGGTAATAGCAGAAAGTACAGGAGAAATAGAAAATAAGACAGGGAATGAGAAGAAATCCTTGCATCACAGTAACTGTCCTGTCATCACTTAGCTATGTATTCTTAGTCGTGTGGCCTGAGTCTCTGATTTTTCCATTTGTAAAGTGAAAATAATATCTACCTTGTAACACTATGACATACATTAGAAATTTAGTTATCACATTGCCTTCTGTCCACATAGTCAGATCTGCCTTTATCTCTCTCTTATCAGAACACTTGTGATTACACTATGACCCACCTGAATATCATGGACAATCTTCTTTTATCAAATATTTTTTTCTTCTTCCTCCTCCTCCTCCTTCTTCTTCTGTATTTTAGGGAGGCATCTACAGGGTATTCAGGGTCTCACTACTAGATTGGACTCCTAGTGATTCTCCTGTTTACAGCTCCCAAGTGCTGGAATTACAAGCGTGTGCCACCATACCCAGTCTCAACTGCTGTCTCAGTGGGCCCTGGGGGTGGGACCAGCATAGCAGGCCTGGGGATCAAACCCCCAGCACTTGAGCCTGCTTGCAGGAGCTTTAATCCACTGAGCTATTTGGCCAGCTCTAGAAGTTCTTATTTCTGAATATTCACCAAAGGTGGTAACAATAAATGACACCCTGATCAGCAGTGTCAAGGTCCCTGTGCTACAAATTAGTTCTTGTGATTTTTTAATTACCATTGAAAAAATTCTAAACTTACATTCAAGTTTTATTGTTAAAATAATAAATGGAATACAAATAATAATTACAGAGACTACCTTCAGTTTGATTTCCGGTTCTTAACTTTACAGTTTCTAATTGTTTCCTTCCCCATGAGGAATTTCTAACAGCTCTTGGTATAATTATTATGAATTCTTTTAATGAAATTATTATCTCACTCTTTGCTAGTATCACATGACTCTTCTGATACAAAAACTGAAAGTTCACTCTGAAAGCATTAGGGGAATTATCTTCTGAGTAAATTATTGTGTGATAATAAGTATGTAAATGTACATTATTGTCCTGGAAGTTTTGAGAAAGAAATAATATCAGCTATTTGTTGATATTGGTTTAAGTCTGTCATTTTGCTAGGAAACTTCTAATGTATGTCATAGTGTTACAGGGTAGATATTATTCTCACTTTACAAATGGAAAAATCAGAGACTCAGGCCACATGACTAAGAATACATAGCTAAGCGATGACAGAACAGTCACTGTGATGCAAGGATTTCTTCTCATTCCCTGTCTTATTTTCTGTTTCTCCTGTACTTTCTGCTATTACCTACTTTGCAAGTTGTAGCACCATTTGCCAGTCGGTTAGCATTGTTGTTGCAGGAGAATACGCTATTCATTTACTCTGAATTTATAACCCAGGTAAGACTCCCAAAATTGTATTTGTTAATTTCATCCCTCACTCACTTCACATAACTGTCCTTACTGTAGACTGAGCACAAAACAGCACCTTTCCATGCATTCTGCTCTGCTGCCTGCCTGTCTCCTGAGGAATGTCCTTCTCATTTTGTAACAACTAAGGAAGGGTTTCTGATTTCTGTCATTTTATTTTCAAAACCAGCAGACAGAATGACTAACACTACCTGATTCCAACTCAATATCTCATTTTACGAAATAACACTGCATGATCATAATACTACCTGATCAGTGGTCACACTTCCAGAATGACAAAGATATTCCCTAAAAATAACTGCTCTCTCAGTGGCTTTCTCCTACACACACCCACACTGACATTGCAGAACATTTTCTCCAGGATGTTTTCCTTTGGCTTGAACCAATGGCTTAGGGGTGGCAGTGTGTCTTGTTTTGTTCCTGTCCTCCTATTATTGGGTTTCTAGCATAACTACATAGCGATTGTC
Organism: Ctenomys sociabilis; assembly: GCA_004027165.1. Lineage (NCBI taxonomy): Eukaryota > Metazoa > Chordata > Mammalia > Rodentia > Ctenomyidae > Ctenomys > Ctenomys sociabilis. The sequence goes on from PVKA01008581.1 coordinate 27,036, forward strand.
AAGCAAAACTGTTGTTGCCAGGCAACAGGTGTGCTAACTTCAGACTGTTATTTTTACTTGGCATAAAAAGACTCTTTGATATTTAAATAAAATTCTTAAGAAAGTTATACATAGAATCAAAAGCCAGAAAAGCATAATTCATCTGCATTTTATGAGAGAGTAAGGATATCAAATCAACTCTTTCTAATAACACCAGTGAAATGACAAATACCAAACATAGCAATGTGAAGGCATTAAATAATAATCAAGGGAGAAAAGAATTAGGGAATAAGGGCCAGGGAGATGGCTCAGTAGAATAAGTGCTTCCCAGCAAGCACAAGAATCTGAGTTCAATCCCCAGTTCCACTAAAAAAAAAAAGAAAAGAAAAGAAAAGCAAATAATAGAAATGGGCATGCAGTTAGACCTGATCTTTAGTTCCATTTTGCTTTTGTTTCACAGGAGTTTTTGGAGGGTTCTTGGGAATAAAACCAGGGCCTCATGCAGCTGGGAAGTGCCCGCCCACTGAGCTATAGCCCCACCCTAACAGATAACTCTGGTATTGAGGTTGTCAGGAAGAGAGCTCATATTGACCAGTCAGTATTTTTGATAAAAACTATGCTATGCTGGAAATTTCTTTTACTAGGCAACTGAAATCTTTAAGTAAAGATCCTAATAGAAATTTTAAAACTAAGGAGCTGGGGAGATAGCTCAGTAGAATAAGCACTTGCCTTACAAGAGCAAGGGCCTGAGTTCAATCTCCGGTTCCGCCAAAAAAAAAAAAAAAAAGAAAGAAAGAAATTTTAGAATTGAATAATTGAGTATTTCAGAATTGAATTATAGAGCATTTAAGATTAATAACAACAAATGAATTTAGAAGATGAGACAGCAGAATTAGAGAATTAGAAGATAAAAATGTGAAAGAAAATTCAGAAAGGAGAAATAAAAAATGAATGTAAATATATGTGAATTTTTTTTTTTAACAAGAACTAGTATTTGTGGTTGTGCCTATAGAAACAGACCCGTGAGAAAACAGGCCAGGGGCAATGTTTGAGAACTGACTGAAGGCTCCCAATACCCAAATGAAAAATGTCACCCTAACATTCAAGAAGCTCTAAGAATTCTGTGAAGATTTAACACAAAGAAAATCTTCACAGGCATAATGTTTGAAAACCACTGAAAGCTTTTTTTTTTTTTTAATATAATGGAAGAGCAGCTGGAAGGAAAGGTCCGTTACTACTTGTACAAATCAACTACCTGTCAACAAAAGTAAAGGCAGTCAAAAGATAATAGTACCACCTCTATGAAGTGCTAAAATAAAATAATTGCCAACCTAGAACTCTGTATTGGTGGAAAATATTTTCAAAGATCATAGAAAATAAAGATGTTTTCATAGAAGCAAAAATATAAATAATAAATTACCAGCAAAACAAAACAGTAATAAATATTTATAATAATTTTTTAGAAGACAAAACATTATTCTAAGGGAAATCACAGGATTCCTGGAAGAGTTCTGGATAGGGTAAACATGCGATTAAATATGTTGAGTGTATAAAATAATAAAATACAAACTTTCTATCTTATGGAGCTTAAAATGCAACTAAAATAGACAGCAGTCACAGCACAAAAAGATGAAGGGAATAAATGGAATTAAAATATTTTATAGCCTGTATTGTCTGGGAACTGTTTAAAATACAAATTTATTGTATACAATAAATCTACTGTATAATAATATCTAAATTGATCACTAAAATGATAGCTATTATGCTGGTGAAAGAAAAAAATACTTTATTTTGTTGAGTACTTCAAAAAGTGTAAGACTGATGGCTTAATAAAAACAAGTATGACAATGATAAAAGAAGAAACATGAATAAAAGCATGAACCTACTTCTAAATCTTGCCTTTTTTAATCTGAGTATTTTGACCAAAGTTTCTATATAAAATGTAACTGCGTGTAGTGACCCAGAGGCTCCCAACCTTGTGAAGTCCACCAATCTTCAAGTGAACCACAGTGCGATCCACAAAATCAGAGCTGAGACATTTACCCAAACTCCCCTCAGGCCAGTTTAGGTAGTTCCTCTCATTTGATTTCCTCTCTTTTCATCCACCACCAGCCACCCTTTTTACTTTTCTGAGTTGAATGTACTGAGAAGCAAAAGCGAAATCCTTTAATCTTCCATTTTGAGGCCTGTATTTGAAAAAGATTAAAGAATCTAACAAAATCAGTTTCCAAACCTTCAATTTTCCAGGCCCACAGGCGTGCTCCCTCAGCAATGAAGGTGGCTCTGAGCCATCTGTTACCTCCTGTGAAACGTTTCCTAGGGCTCTCACTGCTGATTGCTATACTTCTTTTGTTGTACAAAACGAAGAAGAAAGAAAAGTCTGTGTTGGGGTGGGGGTCCCTGGCCACCCGCACGCACAGCTTTGTTTACTAGTCCTCTAGCTTCCTTGGGAGACCCTGCCAATGAGAAGCTCCTCCAAGCCCACACAGCCATTTCTCATTAAACCCCCAATTTAAGCGAGACCCAGAGTGGAAAATTGCAAAACAGGAAGCCTGCAAATTTCATCAAAGCAATGCTATTCGACACTGGAGTAAAGGACCCTTTATGAGGCAGGCTTTGGGATGAGACCTAGAATCTAGAGGTGGCATTTAGGGCTTTGTGTGCAGACTCCTACTCAAACTGGCTTCTCTTTCCTGAGTGACTATGCTGCACCCTGTGGATACTTGTGCCTGCTGGCAGTAACACAAACTCTTTTGAGAAGTGTGGGGTGCCCATGAATCCTGGTCTGCCAGCAGCCTCCTTTTATGTCTGTTGTCCTAGGTCAACAAAAGATGACATTGTCCTCGCTGTCTCTCAAAAGTGTCCTGTTTTGGATAAAAACCCTTATGGATATCCTAACTAAGGATCAGTTGTGCCTCATGAGGCAACAACAACAACAAAACTGCATGTTCTCTTCTGTGGGGGACTGCAGACCTGTTTGGTTGCCAAAGATGAATCTTGCCAATTTCATCTGTGTGTGCAACTAGGTTCACCTGGCTGACTCAAAGGGCGGAAATCTTGGCCCAGACTGCTTGAAGCCAGACTGCCGAGGCTGGTGTGGCAAGAACGAGGCACCCCACTGCAGAGAAGCACTCTGTCCAGTGATCCAAGAGAAATGAATGAGGATTCTCTCATTTAGTTGCTTTTTCTTGTTGTAACTGAAGTTCTGTACTGTCCAGTGCAGTACAGTGTCCACTAGCCTGACATGTCTATGTGTATATTGATGGAATGTAAAATATGTACAGGACCTATTTGTAAAAATGCTGAGACAATCAATTTAAATTGTGAATATGAAATACCACAAATAGGTTTTTCTTTTTAATATATTTAGTATCTGGTATAGGGTTTACTACATAGCTTCAACTCGTAATGATCCTCCTGGTTTCAGCCCCTCCAGAGCTGGGATTAGAGGTGTCACCACCATGCCCCGGCTCAGTGGCTGGCTCAGCATTCCTGGGGGTGGGGGCAGTGCAGACCATGGTGCTAGGACTCAAACCCTGGTCCCTGCCCTGCCTAAGCAGGCGTTTAGTCTACTGAGCTGTCTCACAGGCCCTACAAATAATTTTAATTTGGGTGATATATAATGAACTTAAGAGTGGAAAGTTTAAATTATTTTTCAGGAATGTGATAAGTTTCAGAAGAAATGAAAAATGCTTTTACACATGTACTAAATAAATATAGAATCTATATACTTTACATTAGATTAAGCAGAGTATATCCACCAATTAAGAGTTGGGGGGTTTATTGTATTTTCCACAAGAAGTCAGCTTATTACAAAGGTTCATGTTTATTTGAACCTAGATGACTCTGACTTTTTTTTTCTGTATTTTAGGGAAGGGTCTACAGGATGTTCAGGGTCTCACTACTAGATCAGACTTGTAGTGATTCTCCTGTTTACAGCCTCCCAAATGCTGGGATTATAAGTGTGCACCACCACGCCCAGTCTCAAAAGTTGAGAAGGTTTTTTTTTTTGCTGGCTCGGGCTGCCTTAAGGAAGGGTCTGGTAAGGCATGTGGAGCTGGGGACAGAGCTGTGGTACCCAGCCTGACTGCATTTGCATGAGCAGGCACTTAAACAACTGAGCCAACTGGCAGCCCCCTCTGGCAGTTTGGCATCTACACTACGCTAAAAAAGAATTTAGGGAAAATAATAATGCAAGAAAAAATTCCATTATTGTCATACCCACTCATAGCCATAGAGAACATAAAATTGTATTTGTTTCTATAATACTAATTTTTCTACGTGAAAATTTGGGATATATGTGTATATATGTATATATCCGCAAGTAGTTTTAAACTTGATGTTATAGAAGTTCTTCATGTTACAAAATATTTTCTAAATATATTAAACATCTTCAGAGCCTTGTATTAATACCTGCCACTGTCTACTTATTTACTCTCTACTGTTAGTCTCTTTAGGCTGCATTAAATATTTTGCTACTTTAAATTACATTGAGTTTTTATTTCTACAGCTTCACCATTGAATGCCCATGTGCAATAACTAGGGCAGAAGTTATGAACATTTTAAATCTTTATGTTTATTCTAAATATGTTCAAATTCAAGGATTTTTTTAAAGATGAGCATTTTATTATTTTCAGGTTGAGGTAATGGTAAAACTAGGTGAGCAAACTGTTTTCAGGTAAAATTTTCATTCAGTTAGTGCCTACTGAACACCAGTTCTATACCAGCAACTCTCCAGATACGAATACAAAGAGAAAGAAAGCATCTTTTTCTCCTCAGGTAGAGATTTACATTTATAATTCTAAAGGAGTAAAACATTCACAAATGATTTATTTCCATAAACGTTTTAACAATTTACTTGAATCCCTACTTAGATTTCAAATTATTTTCATATAAATTATCACTGGGTAAATTTTAACCTCTGATAAAGTTACTAAATGTTATAAATTAGTAATCAAAATTAATATACTTTTCTTTTGCTGTAAATAAAAGGGCCTAAATTTGTAGCCTAGAGTAAGATGTGACTAGTGTCATTCAATGGGCTATCTAGATGGAAAATTAAGTTTCTATGAGAGGGTGAATAGATTTGTAAAGGAAATGCTCTTCATTCATATCCCTATTTCCAAAGAGTCGGGATTCAATCTCCACTTACTCATTCACCCAGCAATGTCTTTGGAATACTGATTACCTGCTAGATAACATTCTAGGCACCGAAGACTGGTGAACAGAATAGACTAAAGAAAAAATGTCTTAATTTGTTTCTTCTTGATGTAATTGATAATTCAGACTGGGTAAATTTTTTTAAATGTATTTAGTACAGGGTCTACAGTGTATCACTATGTAGATCAGACTTGTAGTGATCCTCCTGTTTTCACCCCCCAAGCACTGGGATTACAGGGACGCCACCACACTGTCTCAGTTGTTGTCTCAGTCCGCCCCTGGGGTGGGGCCAGCACAGTTTGTGGTGCCTGGGATCTAATCCCAGTCCCTGTTCTGTGCCTAGGCAGGCACTTAGTCCATTGAACTATTTAGCTGGCTCAGACTGGGTGATTCATGAGAAATAAATGTTTATGTGATTCAAAGCTCTGGAGGGTGGTCATTCCAAGAGCATGACTCTGGCATCCAAGGAAGGGCTCTTTGCTGCATCGTAAAATGCAGGAGGACATCACTTGGAGAAACAGAACATACATGCCACAGTTTTGATAACAAAGCCATTCTTGCAGGAACCCATTAACCCATAAGCAGATTAATCCATTCATAAAGACAGAGCCCTCATGACTCTGTCACATTCCAAAGTGTCTCATCTCTTGACACAGCTACATTAGGGACCATGTTTTCTTTCTTTCTTTCTCTCTCTCTCTCTCTCTCTCTCTCTTTTTTTTTTTTTTTTTTTTTGTCTTTTTGAGACAGGGTCTCATTATGCAGTTCAGGCTGGCCTTAAGCTCACTTTGTAGCTCAAGCTGGTCTCCAACTCACAGCAATCCTCCTGCCTCAGCCTGAGTGCTGGGATTACAGGCATGTGCCACCATGCCTGGCTCAAGGGACCATGTTTTCATAAGCTTTGAAGGGGACAAACTATATCAAACCATAGCACATAATGAATAGCATATATAGGCTATCTAAATGTAGAGTGAAATAAGAGGAGACCACATAAGACTGCCTGGGAAAACTGGCAGGGAAAGGAAGGTGTGGTGATGTTAATTAGAACAAGAACAAGCTTCACTGAGATATTAACTTTGGAACAAGGACTGGAAGGAGATGAAGGCAGCAGCCCCTTATATTAGCATCTGGAGGCAGAGGAGTCCAAGTGACAGAAAAGCTAGGGCTGACCACTCTGCAGCACACCTTCTGTGCCAAGGAGTTGCACAGAACTTTATACGGTGGAAGTACAGAGAACAGGAAAACGCAATGAAAGTGAAACTCAGAAGCAGACATGCACAGCAGGTCACAGAGTGCTGGGCTGGCATAAGAATATTGGGTTTTTATCCAGAAGATAAGGAATGGCCTGATCTGATTCAGGTCTAAAAGTGTCAGCCTGACTTCTGAGCTGAAAATAGGTGTAAATTAACTGCAAAGCTAATGGGAAGAAAATATCTATTAGTAATTTAGTGCCATGAGCCAGAAGAAAGATGGCAGTGGTGCAGGACCATAGCAGTAAGGGTTGTGAGAGACACTCAGAGCCTTTCGTCTGCCCCCATCCTACTTGCAAGTCCATGAGCTCTGAGATATGAATTCACTCCTAATGAATCACTTATGCCAGTAACATAGACTAGATACATTTGTGTCTCCATAGTGTCAGGATTTATGGAATAACACTAACTCACAAGTTACATTAATTGCATTAGCCTTATCAGGCCAAGTACTCAAGGTCCACCTGACAGCCAAATGAAGCAGGTAATCACACATTCTCTTATTCCAACCCTAATCTCAATTATAATATATTTAACACTCAAATTGCACTTCACTCAAAAAGATATGCTACAGAAGGGTAAGTCAAAGTTAAAATTGGGAGTAACCCGCTTTCCAGACCCTCCTCTTAGACAGCTTTCTTTCTCTCAGTAAGGACTTCCTACTCTTATAAGCTCTGTTTCCCTAAAATTCATTCCTCAGTTTTAGGGACATAAACTCAGTGCTTCAGACATCTAATAGGTTGGGACTTTCACTGCCCTATATCATTTGGAGGTCTTCAACCAAGCTACTGGACAGAGGTAAGAGTTTGCTTTTGCTTCATAGATCCTGGATTGTGACTTGCTTAGATAATTAAAAATTTTATGATGCTATGTCTTTGCTCACTGCTTATAACTAATCGTGCTGTCTCTTATAGAATTGTATTAAAATTATGATAAATTTAAATTGAAAACATGAGAAAGGTATGAGGATACAATGCTGCTTTAATGGAACAATTTATTCTGATTTTGCATATGTTGCATTTGGACTTAGTTGCTGAACTTACTAGTGTTGCTTGGTTTATTATCTCAGATAGCAGTTCTAGAGACATAGTATTAGAGCATCCTCTAATGGGTTTTGATATAAAATGCTATAAAACGGGTCTTTTAAAATGAAATCTTGCACTGGCCAAATAGCTCAGCAGATTAAAGACCCTGCAAGCAGGTGCATGGGCCCAGGGTTTGATCCCTTGGCCTGCCATGCTGGCCCCACCCTCGGGGTGGATGAGATGGCAATTGAGACGGGGTGTGGTGGCAGACCTGTAATCCCAGCACTTGGGGGGCTGTAAATAGGTGGATCACTATGAGTCCGATCTAGTAATGAGACCCCGAACACACTGTAGACCCTTCCCTAAAATACAAAATCAATAAATTAATTAAATGAAACAAAATCTAACTCATATTTTTTTATTTATATTTCTTAGTAAGGGTCCACAGGCTCTCACTATGTAGGTTGGACTAGTAGTGATTTGTCTGTGCTCAGCCTTCCAAAGAGCTGGGATTACAGTTGAGCACCACCAAGCGTAGTCTCAATCATCCTCTTAGCACGCCCCAGAGTCAGGGTCAGTCTGCAAGCCGGGGATCCAGTCCCAGAGCCTTGTCCCTGCCTAAGCAGGTGCTTTAATCCACTGAGCTTTTTGACCAGCCCCTTAACTCATATTTAGAAAATACATGTCTATACAAACTATGGGACTCCTTCAACCAGTTAAAACCACTTAGGTCAATGGTCACTCTTGAGAGTTTGAGGACAGGTTTCACTGGGACAGACTGGCTCTGTCTGGTCCTGTTCTACACTCTAGAGGTAACGTCACGCCTGTTCTGGTCAAGCTTGCTTCCATTCTGGTATGATCTTCCACTGGTGAGGAGGTGATCTTAGCTCTTGAGATTCCGCATTCTCACCTTTCCAGGCTGGGAGGGACAACACAGGGACAAACTGTCTCAGTAGCTCACTGTGAGCATGAGAGACTTCCTTTCTGTGACTAACCTTTTCTTGTCACTTTGTCCTTTCCTTTTTGGGAGGCATGTAAAACTAGAATGAAAAGAACTCTAAATTGTTCCAATCTTTTCCTCTTTCACAAAAACTAAGTGAGGTCCATAGAAAATAAGCATTTGCTAACACCCAAGACAGGGAAGTCGTCTTACTTAGATGAGGAACACACACCCCACCTCTGAGTTAGATGAGACATTGAAATTTTTTCTGTCAAGGAAACACACATAAAAGCCATCTCCTGGTTTAGTATTCTGGGCAAGACTCCTCAGGAGGCTCAACCTGAGTCACAGTGGAAAGAACTGACTTCTGGGTGAAACAAAAAGGAGCTATTTCCAAAGCACCACACTTGTAGGACAAAATACATTTACCCTAGGGAAGGACCTTTGATCTTTCCTCTTTCCCTCCTAAGTCTATTTATCATGTATGTTTATGGGAAATATTTTGATAATAAGTTTTGAACTTTGAAACCTGTCTGTAAATTTATTAAGTGTCAGGTAATGATTTTGCTCAGGCTTTTAACTATCCCTTATAGAACTTTGACAAACAGTGGTTACTATGCCAGCTAGTTAAGTGTTATTAGAGCAGCTGCACTCTTAAAGCAGAAGACAGGTCTCCCCAGCATCTTTTGGTGAATCTACACTGAAGCCAATGGCATGTTGACCAAACAGACAGCTGGATACTGTTTTTGGAGACCAATCCCTGATTTTGATGGACCAATAGAAACTCAGAAAAACCAAGGTGTCGTGGCCAGGGCTGCTCTCTGGTGGGTACCCAAAGATCCTTCATTACAAAGACAAAAATGTCCAGTTTTCCATCATGTTTTTCTTTCTTTACTATTAAGTCAAAAACCCCAATTCTTCTCCAACTTGTTGGGTGTTAAATTAAAATCACTTTGTTCTTAGACTACTCTCCCTCCAGAAATCAAGCTGATGTGACTGCAACAACTGTTTGTCTTCCATGGAGGAAGACAGCTATCAGGGAAATGGGTTTATGTCTGTGTCTTATACACGATAACTAGGAGTAGGAAAGAGATTTTTTTCAGCTTTTTCTTTCATGTGTGTGTAGAAGACTAACAAATATGCCTTCACTAGCATAAAATGTGATTGCCAGATGATAAATATAAGAATAACCTGTGAGTTTAAGAGATGAACATTTTTAAATGGACTCAGAGATATAGCCTGATCTTGCTGCTAGAAAAAAAATGCTTAGGTGATTAAGTAGGTAACACAAATGCCTTTGGCGAAAATCCTCTAAGCTATTTGCCTGGTTGGTCTATAAAGATGTTCTCTTTGGCAAAATAAAAGGTGTAGCCTTTTGATCTGTTTGCTTTACCCTCTTTCAAAGAACTAGAAATCAGTGAGATAAGACAAAATAATGCTTCCTTCTTTCAAAATTACTGTTATAGTTGAGGCCAATTGCAACTTGTAGGGCTGGCCAGATAGCTCAGCAGATTAAAGTGCCTTTTTAGGCAGACACAGGGGCTGGGGATTTGATCTCCAGCGTGCAGTGTCAGCCCCACCCCCAGGGACATGCTGATATGGTGATTGAGACTGAGCATGGTGGCGCACGCCTGTAATCCCAGCCCTTGTAGGCTGAAAAACAGGAGGATCACTACAAGTCCAATCTGGGTAGTGAGACCCGGTAGGCCCTGCACTAAATACATTATATATATATATATATATATATATATATATATATATATATATATATATATATATATATATATATAAAACAAAAAATTGCAACTTGTGCTTTTAAGTGTACATTTACCAGTTTTCTGGGAAGATGAAATTCTGTACCAGTTTAAGGGCCAGTCGAATTCTCTCCTCTGCTCTCTCTCTCCAGATGGTGCCCACCTGCCAGGAGTAGACTCTCCTACAAGAGTATTCTACTGGCCTACTGAAAGGAATAGTTACTGCTTACTATTTTTTCTTCTTTTTAATATTTTTGACCAATTTTGCATGCCAATATCTGGTAATCTGAAAAATTTGGAGACAACAATATGTAATATAACAAACTTCTTTTTTGTCTGAACCATGGGATTGAACTCAGGTGTTTGTCAGGGAAGCACTTATTCTACTAAGCCATCTCCCGGCTCTAACAAATATTGTTGAATACCTGTAATTTTATTCAGTGACATTCTGACACTTCTTTTTTTTAAAGAAGGCCTATATATTTATTTTTGCCAGTTCAGCCCATCCTGAGGGCAGGGCTGGTGCAACATGTGGTGCCGGGAGTCAAACCAAGGTTCCTGTGTGCCTGCCTAAGCTTTCCTAAGCAGGCACTTTAGACCACTGAGCTCTCTCACTGGATCCTCTGTCTCACTTCTAATGCTCTTTCTTTCTTTCTTTCTTTCTTTCTTTCTTTCTTTCTTTCTTTCTTTCTTTCTTTCTTTCTTTCTTTCAACTATTTTTAATTGTCTTTAAAAATAGAAATCAAATAGAAAGTAAGGATGATGTTCAATTTCTTTTTGCATTTCAGATATAAGGAGCTCAATATCAAAGTCTCTTATTCCTTTGGAATGCATTCTTAAGCACTGGAAGATGTCCATAGATCCTAATTCAATAGAAGAACAAACTATACTTAAAGACATATTTATTGCACAGTCAGCCATAGATATTAAGAAAAAGTCACAAAAGATAGCTTTTGCTCCATGTAGCTCACTTGATATTTTAGTAAAAAACTGCCTCCTTAGTATTCTATAATTGAAACAGGGAAGAAGAAAAAACAAAGTCTGATTCTGATTCTCAGAGCTCCAAGAAGACTTCAGTGGCTACCATTCTCACCAGCTACTATTGCCAAAAGCCAGGCCGCCTCTAGAGAGATCTTCTTAAGAGCTGTCCCTGCCACACACCATTCCCTGATTGCAAAGATGACCACTAGAAGGGAGACAGCACTGTGAGGCAGAGGCCTCAGAGCTCAGATTCTTCCTCCCTGCTCAGTAAAGGGCCCAGGGGCACTCTGCCCTCTTCCTCTGGCCAGACTGTCATCTCCATCTATCATCTACCTGAAGGAGTCCTGAGCAGTCGTGGCTGTAGAGGGAAAACAAATCAGTCCATTTCTGGACAATGGCAGATGGCTCTTTGTCCTTCTTTTCAATCCTGTCCTGGCCTTTCTTATAGCCACTATATCTCAATAAAAAGAAGTCACCAGATAAAATGAAACTCACTGAACCTATAACTGGGATAGCTTTCCCTTCACTCATTCTTTTTAGTTGTGCCTAAAAGCCCAGCTCCCATACTGGCATATATATATATATATATATATATATATATATATATATATATATATATATATATAAATTTTTCATTGGTCATAAATAATGTGTTAATTGTTAACTGTTTCTCACAAGTCTTAAATATTTTAGAGATAATTATAGCTAAACTTGGAGGGACCTAAAAATATCCATCACCATCAGTAGAGGGGCCTAAGAGCCAATGGATTATTACAATTGTTATCCCAGTCCCTTGAGAACAGTTTTTAGATTTACTGGCAGCTTGACTTCACGCATATGCCAAAGAACAAGAGTTATTAGTCTGAGAAGACACCTTCACAAACTGGGTGAATCCTTTACCTGTAGAACAGATCTCCTTCCCCTCTTTATTCTAAGTGATTACAGGCTCCTCCTGGTAGAAAACCTTGTTGGATGTATTCATAATTATTCTGTTGATTTTTTATTTGGCCCCTGCATACATAAATGTTTCTGTGACTTGTCCCCTCCACACATAAATCTGTATGTCTACTCAAGACAAGAACACTTGGTGTCTATTGAGGGCCTGTTGATAGACCCTCTGTCAAGCATCTCTGACTGCGATTACAAGTACAACCTCTTTAGCTAGAAGTAATCAGATAAGTCTTTCATCCTTGTCCTTTCATGGTAATCAGAGGAGGAAATACTGTAGACAAGTAGAAATATCATAGATAGTCAGACAGGGCTAATCTTTCAAGAGACAGATGTAGAAGACAACTGTGTCTGGAGGCATATTCACTGAAGGCCAGACTTCAAGACAAGTAAGAAATATTTACCTGTATATGTCCCCTGAGATGAATAGCAGTGATTGATATTCTGAGTAGGCATCAACCACCTTCGGGTAAGAACATAACCTCCTTAACCCACCCTTCCAGGAAAGTCTCTGTCTGCCCATGTGCACTTGCTACATGACTTGTTTGATCCTTGTTTAATCAACTTACTCTAGAGACTACACCTGCTGTACACGTATTGGCTGATCATAGTTTTTGTCCCACCTCACATCTATCCTGTGATTTGCAACTGGATCAATATTATCCAAGCAACTATACTTGTAAGCTTATTGATTAATTATAGTTCTGTCCCATTTTAAGGCCACCTTACCTCATGGCTTTTCTCAATAAAACACACTTAAGAAAGTCGGATTGGTGGCAACCCACTTTCTGGGTCCCTTTCTGAGCCTCTCAGACAGAAACTTTCTTTCTCTCAAATTCTTCCTACTCCTAACTTCACTGTTCCTAGAATTCGTTCCTCAATTTTAGAGAACATGAACTCAGCATTTCAGACATCTAGCAAGTTCAGAATTTCATTCCCCTATATCAACGACAACCTAATTACCAGGAAAATAACTTTATATTATATATATTAAAAAAAAAAAAACCTAATCACAAAAAAGTTAAAATTGTCTGCAGGATTTGAAAATGAAGAACTAAGATTGAACTTAGAAAGTCTTTGAAGATGTGAAAAGTCACCATAGTTGTCTATAAAATTGCAGGCCAGGCAGACTTTCCTGGATGTGCATAGTGGGTAGCTGAGAGTGCAGATGTGGTTCAAAGCCCAAGTCTGGACAGCAGGCAGCTTGAGTGGGCCATGCCCAGCAGGACAAAGGAGCAAAACCGAAGCCCAGGAGAAAAGAGCCAGAGTTTTTGGGGCTTGCCGATCTCCTGGTGTACCACAGCTGGTCAGATGAGATGGCAGCTTATACCTCAATTACACCTCCGCTTGGGAGCCACCTCATATGACCTGAAAGGGAAGCTTCACTGTTTGTTGGTATGGTGCATCCAATAGGTCCCTTAGCCTTGTTTTCTCTGATATAACTTAGAAACTTCATGTGCTCATGTATCCTTGATATAGTTGGACAAGTTTACATCTGTCAATTTTTATTAAGCAAGAAAAACTTACCAGTTTATGTCTTATGATTGTGTTATGCAGTTAGGGGACTTTTATTTCCTTTTTTGTCTCAGCTTGGTGACCAACATCTGGTGGTTATTTACTTATATAGACAGTTTATAAGTCATTCTGCCTCACTCAAAATGGAGGAAACTGTTGTTTTATAAAATGGAGTCAGGCTTCCTCGAACCTGCCCCATGCCCACCCAGCCAGAGCGACCAGCCTGAGATAGTGGGGCTGACTCCAGCAGCCTCCTGGATCCCATCACCAAGCCCTCCGAGTGAGTGGGAATTTGCACAACTCACCCAGCTTCCCAGATCAGTGAGTGTGTGGTGAGTGTGTGGTGAGTATGAGGAAGACGCTTTGGCTTCCTCCTGCACGCTACCTGGATCCCCGCCCCCAAGCCCTCTAATCCAGCGACCAGCCTGAAACCTCAGGGACCACTTGCCAGCAACTCCCTGGATCCCCTGCCCCAAAGCCCACCGAGTGAGTGGAAATTTCCTCAACTCCCTGGGCATCAAAGTTTGGTGAGTAGCTGGGTGTGGTGGTGCATGCCTGTAATCTCAGCACTTGGGAGGCTGAGGCAGGAGGATTGTCATGACTTCAAGACCAGACTGAGCTACAAAGTGAGTTTGAGGCCAGCCTGAATAAAAAGAAGTTCAATGAATATGTCATGAGTCTGAGCGAGAGTTTTTGGCTTCTCTCTGTGTGCTCTGCACCATCCAGAGCCTCAGGCCCCAAGACATCCTAGCCAGAGACCTGCCTGAAACACCCCAGACAGACCGACCTGGCAACTCCACATAGCCACTGCCTCCAAGCAAACCATGGAAGTGAGAACTTTAGTGACTCTCCTGGCACTCAATTCACCCCTGCCTGGCCTGGTGATTGTCAGAGAGAGCTTCTACACCCCCCCAGTGCTCCCCTAACCAGGGACGCAACAGAGGGGAATCACAGAAACTGCAGCAAAAAGGAACTGAACACAACAGCTAGGTCCATTCCAGGCATAACTGGGTAATCTCAAACTTAATAGACTGGCACCCGAATCTCATTTCATGCTAAGGTTATAGCTACACCAAAGCTCTACACCAAAGGTCAGAGGTCAGTGCTATACAAAATGACAGGGACAAGGAGAAAAACGCAATCTCAGGCCTGCAGGCCATCTATAAGTTCAGAGGATACTACCTCAGCTGAAAAGAATGAATTAACATAGACGGAAGCAAAGGAACAACAGCAGAAAGATATAGAGGGACTCAGACGAGAATTAATGCCTGAAATAAGAAAAGAAATATGTGAATACATAGCATCTGAAATAAAGAATCAAATCCAGAAACATCTGGGGGAAACTCAGTGCTCACACAGAACAAGTGCAGACAACACTATTCCAGCTGAAATGTATGAACTAACAGCATCTGAAGCAAAGAAACAACAGCAGAAAGGTCAAGAGGAACTCAAAGCACAAATAATTTTGGAAATCAAAAAAGAATTCCTTGAAATCATACCATCTGAAATACAGAAACAATTCTGGAAATATACGGAGGAAACACACTTTGGAAGAAACTGCAGAAAAAGAATTAATGGCTACCTCTAAAGAAGACATGGTTAAAAAAATACAGGAGATCAGAAATATGACAGAATTAGGGAATGAGTAATACAGAAAAGAAATAGAACACATGAAGCAGAGTCAAAGAGATGTAGAAGAACTAAAAATATCAATCATGACTTCTCAAAACTGTCTGAGTGAAAGTGAAGACAGAGTTTCAGATCTTGAGGATGTGCAGCTAGTGAAAAGGTGAGAAAGGTTCTGTTAAAAACAACAAGAATGCAGGAAATAATAATCCATCACCTGCAAGATGATGCCAAGATGAACAATGTGAGATTAACTGTTATCAAGGAGAATGAAAAAGTCAATACAAATGATATAAAAAGAATTTGGGGAGACATAATCGCAGAAAACTTAACAAATATGAGAAAACAGTCCAATATTCAGGTAACAGAAGCATGCAGAACACTAAATAACTTCAACCCAAGTAAAATCACACCGAAAAATATAATAGTCAAGATCCCAGAAATCCAACACAATAATATACTGAAAGCTGCTAGAGAGAAGAAGCAGACCACATTCAAAGTGAAACCCATCAGAATTAGAGCCGACTTCTCTACACAAACCATGAAGGCAAGGAGAGCATGGAGCAGAGTTCTTCAAGTCATGTATGAAAACAAATTCCAGCCCAGATTATCGTACCCTGCAAAACTCTCTTTCAAGTTTGATGGAGAAGTGAAATACTTCCAGGACAAAGAACAACTAAAGAATTTCATGATGATAAAGCCATCCCTACACAGGCTACTGAAAGATGTTCTAGAGAGAGACCACAATAAACAGAACTCCACAAATGAGAACAGAAGGAAGCCACTAAACAGGCTAGACGATTAAACACAGGATACAAAGGAGTAAGCAACAGCAGGTAAATAACATGACAAACATAAGTCAACACACTTCAATTATAATCATCAATGTAAATGGACTCAATTCACCAATTAAGAGAAATAGACTGGCACAGTGGATTAGGAAACAAAACCCAACAATATGCTATATACAAGAAACACATATAACTCAAAAGGATATGCATAGGCTCAAAGTCAAAGGATGGAAAACAATACTACATGCGTCAGCACCTCAGAAAAAAGTAAGAGTAGCAATTCTGCTCTCAGGCAGTCTCAACTTCAAACCAAGAAGGATCAAACGGCACAAAGAAGGTCACTATATTTTGGTCAGGGGAAAAATTCAAGAGTAAGAGGTAACACTCATAAATACCTATGCACCAAACACAGGACCACCCAACTATGTAAGAAAAGTCTTAATTACATTAAAAACCTAATATCTAAGACCACAGTCTTAACAGGAGAACTTAACACCTCCCTATCTCAGAAAGATAGATCAACCAGACAAAAAATTAGCGAGGAAGTAGCAGAACTGAACCAGAGCTTGGAATAAATGGACCTGGTGGACATATACAGAGTGTTCCACCCAACCACAGCTCAATACACATTATTTTCAGGTGCACTTGGGCCATTTCCAAAACAGATCACATACTAGTCCAGAAGTCATGCTTAAGTATATGCAAGAATACAGAAATTATCCCATGCATATTATCTGACCACAGTACAATGAAACTGGAACTAACCAAGAAAAGAAACCAGCAAAACCCTCTAAATTCATGGAAATTAAACAACACCCTACTCAGCAATCAATGAGTCACAGCAGAAATTAAACAAGAAATTCAGCAATATCTACAATTCAATGAAAAGTCAAGCAGAATTTACAGGATGTGATAAAAGCAGTTCTCAGAGGGAAAATCTTAGCTATGAACTCACACATTAGGAAAACAGAATGGGAACAAATAAACACCCTAATGTTGCACCTCCGACAACTAGAAAAAGAAGAGCAAACCAAACCCAGTGTGCAAAGATGGGAAGAAATCATAAAGATTAGAGCAGAAATTAATTCAATTGAGATGAAAAAAACAATTCAAAGAATCCACAAATCAAAAAGTTGATCTTTGAAAGATTAAATAAAGTTGATAAGCCTCTAGCCAACCGCATCAAAAAGAGGCAAGAAAAAATTCAACTACATGCAATAAGGAATGAAAAGGGTGAAATCACCACAGACCCAGCAGAAATTCAGAAGATTATCAATAGTTACTTTGAGAATCTTTATGCTCACAGAACAGAAGACACAGAAGAAATAGACAGATTCCTCAAAAGGTACAAATTACCAAAACTGAACCAATAAGATACAACAACTCTCAGTAAGCCAATAACAGCCAATGAAATACGAAATATAATAAAAAGTCTACTGAGAAAGAAAAGTCCAGGTCCTGATAGATTTACAGCTGAATTCTACAAGAAATTTATAGAAGATATAATATCTAAACTCTTCAATGAAATTGAAAAGGAAGCAGTCCTCCCAAAATCATTTCTAGAGGCAAGTATTATTCTGATTCCAAAACTAGGGAAAGACACAACCAAAAAGGAGAACTACAGACCAATCTTCCTCATGAACATAGACACAAAAATACTCAGTAAAATGCTAGCAAATAGAATACAGAAAATCATCGTGAAGATCATACACCATGAGCAGGTAGGATTCAACCCACAGATGCAAGGATGGTTCAATATTTGAAAATCTATAAATGTAATATAATATATCAATACATTGAAATCTAAAAACTATGTGATCATCTCAATTGATGCAGAGAAAACTTTTGACAAAGTCCAACACTCATTCATGTTCAAAGTCCTATGCAAAATTGGAATAGATGGACTCTACCTTAACTTAACAAAAGCCATCTATGACAACCCAAAAGCTAATATAATCCTAAATGGGGAAAAACTGAAATCTTTTACTCTTAAATCATGTGCAAGACAAGGATGTCCTCTTTCACACCTCCTACTCAATATGCATTTAGAATCATTTGCAACAGCCATTAGAAAAGAGGGACAAATAAAAGGAATAAGAATAGGCAAAGAAGTTAAATTATCACTATTTGCAGATAACATGATACTTTATGTGGAAGACCCAAAAAATTCCACCAAGAAACTACTAGAATTGATTTGGAAATTCCGTAGCATAGCAGGATATGAAGTCAATACTCAAAAATGAATAGCATTCTTCTACACAGATAACACACTGAGCGGAAAACAATAGAAACAATACCTTTTACAATATCACCGTGGAAAATGAAATACCTTGGAATTCACTTAAACAAGGAAGTCAAAGATCTTTTCACAGAAAATTACAACACCCTAAGAAAAGAGATTATAGAGGATTTCAGAAAATGGAAAGATATTCCATTCTCCTGGATAGGAAGAACCAACATCGTGAAGATGGCCAACCTCCCAAAATTGCTGTAAAGATTTAAAGCAATCCCTATCAAACTGCCACCAACATACCTCCTAGACCTAGAGAAATCATTCCTAAAATTTATTTGAAACCACAAACGACCTAGAATAGCAAAGGCAATCTTGGCCAATAAAGACAAGGCAGGAGGCATCACAATTCCTAACTTGAAATTATACTACAAAGCCACTGTGAGAAAATCAACATGGTATTGGCAACAAAATAGACCTGAAGATCAACAGAATAGATTAGAAGGTGCAGAAGCATATATGAACACACTCAGCCATCTGATCTTTGACAAAGGCCAAACAAGCTCAGTGGAAGAAAGATAGCCTCTTTAACAAACGGTGCTGGAAAACCTGGCTTTCTACATGCCGAAAACTAAAACTTGACCCAGCTCTATCACCATGAACTAAGTTAAAGTCAAAATGGATTAAAGATCTAAACATTAAAACAGAAACACTTAATCTCTTGGAAGAGAAAATAGGAGGAACTCTTGAAGACATAGGGGTAGGTAAAAAGTTTATGAGCAAACATATATTCGCACGGGAAACATTTGAAAGAATCAACAATGGCAATCAACTCTTTTTGAGGAGATTCTGCACATCAAAAGAAATTGTCAACAAAGTGAAAAGACAACCCACAAATTTTGAAAAAGTCCTAATTAATAAGCAATCAGACAAATGTCTGCTGTCTAGAATATATAAAGAACTAAGATACAACAGGGCTCTCAAATTTAAAGACCCAATTCAGAAATGGGCATCTGAGATGAATACATAATTCTCAGAGGACAAAATTAAAGAAGTGTATAAATATATGAAAAATGCTCCACCTTGCTAGCCATCTGTGAAATGTAAATTAAAACAACACTGAGATACCATCTCACTCCAGAAAGAATGGATATCATAAGGAAATCAACCAACAACAAATGTTGGAGAGGTTGTGGGGAAAAGGGAACACTTCTCCACTGCTGGTGGGAATGTAAACTGGTATAACCATTGTGGAGATCAGTGTGGAGACTCCCCAAAAGTGTAGGACTGGAAATGCCATTCAAGCTGGCTATCCCTCTATTAAGAATTTTCCCATAGGAACGGAAAACATTATATTATAGTGATATATGTGTACCTATGTTTATAGTAGCACAGTTTGTGATAGCAAAATCTTGGAAACAACCAAGATGTCCATCACATGAGGAATGGTTGAAAAAGATGTGGTGTTGCTATATAATGGAGTATTACTCAGCTATTAAGAGTGATGAACTTGAAGCCTTTATATTTAAGTGGATGCCACTTGAATATATACTCCTAAGTGAAATAAACTAGACTCACATGTGCAAATATCATATAGTCTCCCTAGTGTAAGAAATCAAAAGAAGAAATACAAATAGAAATGTACAACAACAACTAAAAACAATTGAGTCAGATAGTGAGGGCAAACTGAATGGCATGTGCTGCAGGGTACTCATCAGCTTTTCTTCCGGATGGTTTACAACCTAATTCCCAGATCAAAATTGGAGAAATAGAAGAGCCACAAGCCCAGCCAACATTTTGGCCCTAGCCTTTCAAGGTCAGTGAAGACTCAGGCCATAGGTGAACCTGTACATGAAACTCTGTTGTGCCCCAATTTTTCTGAACAAGGAGATTATGGAGCCACAGGGGAAAGAGATTGATAATCTATAGTGTGCCTAGGGAGAGTCACATGTTAAGAAAACTTTCTTTCAGTCTCTCACAGAGAGCAAACTGGTCAAACACTGGCCATGACTCATCCACATGGATGACACAGACAAAGGATCTACAGAGTAAGGTACAGGATTACAAGATAAATCCTGAGGGGACTTCACTGACCTCATCAAAAAGAAAAACTACATCTTTTGGTGTATAGGTCTTGCTCTATTTAGGTCTTAACCATCCAGCAGAAACATATAAAAATGAGGTATATAGCATGGGACCATAATAATAAGTTGAGCTGTAAATGGCTACAGTCAACAACTGCTTCAGATAACTCACTATCATTGTGGAATGCTGGACTGTGTTGGATTGTGTCGCCAAATTCAGGCACCTAAATTGGTTTAATGACAACGGAGTGCCCATCTTTGACAGATCTAGACAAAAAAAGGGGTATAGAAAGGAAGAATCATGAGGTGTGTGTATAACAGTACAGCTGGGATAAATATGCAGTGCTTCTGCATAAGTCTATGAGAAGCACAATTTGCACTAATAGTGCTTGGACAAGATATTATGTCGGCTTCTAGTAGTATGGAGAACGACTAGGAAAATAACAAAGTAGAAAGTATTAATTATTGTATCTGTGATATAATTCAGGTATAAAAATAATATAAGTAAACAGCTATGTGCTCTTAATTCACTGATTAGAGACATCTGCTATAATAATGTCTGTAAGTATAATATCATGCATGCACCTTGTACAATACCAAAACATTACAAAAACTGTTTGCAATGTATTAATTTATCGAATCTGTCCTGTTAATTTGTCTTGAAACTGTATCATTGTTATTTGTTCTTCAATAAAATAAATAAATAAATAAATAAATAAATAAATAAATAAAACGTAGGCACTCAGGGCAAAGTCCAGTCTGAAAGCTATTACTCTGTACACCATGGGATGACTCACAGCAGGACAGAACCTGTTTTACATTTACAAACCCATCAGAAATAAAAGAAAGTAGAAAAGTCGTGATATTCTTATGCAGTGGAAGCTGCAAACCTGGTGATTTAGGAGTGGATTTCAGAGCTGATCTCCTCTGTAGGACTCAGTATTATGTGCAGGGAAATAGAAAAAACAAAGATGTTAAGACACAAATGCAATAATAAAGATTTCAGAAGGAGACATAGAGATCTTGGTAGAGAAAGAGGAGAAATCTACATGGAAAACCACCCAAATGTTAGCCAAGCTTCAATAATATTATGTGGTGCAATGAAAGAAGTAGTAATACATTCATCCCCTTCCTTGATTCTTGCACATTTAGATCAATGGATATGGGACATTCGGTACCACTATCAGGGGTTTTCCTTGGGTGGAAGAGGCTGGGATTCTGCCCCTAGTCATCATACATGTGCAGGGCCACCCTTCCCAACATAAAGCTCTCTGTCCAAGATGCCTAAATGCTGTGGTTGAGAAATCCTGCTGTACACTTATCCTTTGATCTCTGGAGGAAAGAACTGCTGTACATACCATCATTTTCAGTGGAAGCCAGATGAATGGTTTCAGGAAAAGGAAGGCTTGGGATTCACACACACTTCACACGACCAGATAGCTTTGATTTTCTGATTGCCTCACTCTGTGCCCCAGCCTCTCTATTCAAGACTGGTGTGTGTGGATGCTCAGCAGGTGGCTGTACACTGGTCATGGAGGGACGATGTGAAAGAAGTGTTGACTATACTTTTGCGACATCAAGAATGATCTTGCTATAGGTTAATTTTGAAAGCTAGCTCATAAGACCTACATAATTTGTTATGTGGCCATCATATTATTGTAACTGATTTAGATTTTAGATTAATAGCTAAGATATAGATCTAAAAATAAATTTAGAAACAACTCATGATTTAAATGTAATAAGGGTGCTACAGAGAACTGTAATCCAGTCAAATAATCCCACACATAACCTGAAGGATAATGACAAATGTAATCTCTCCTCAAAGAGCGTGAAGTCAGTGGTTCAAGGTTCAATTCAATCATCTCCAAAGTAGGGTACGGGATTCCTATGGGAGGGGAGCATAACAGGCTCCTCTTTATTTATCCTAAATAATAAATAAGGGACTTAATTCACTGCTGGCATATAAATTGATGCTTATTTCCTCATTTGTTCTAAGTGTCAGAGATTTGTGAAACCCACAGCCTTGAAGATTGCGGCTTTTGGATAGCAATTTTACTGTGGTAGGTGAATAGATTAAGCAAACAAGTGTGCATCATACAATATAATATTATTCAACCATGAAAATACCACTCATGAAAAATATAAAAGAATCTTAACTGTGTATTGTTAAGAAAAAAATTTTTAAAGTGTTCTATATAATTCTAACTAGACGAACTTCTAGAAAAAGAAAAACTACAGAGACAGTAAGATCAGTGATTTGTAAGGAGGATTGGGGGAGGGAGAATGGTATGGATCAATAGCACTCATTGTAAGTTTAGGTCAGTAGAACTACAGTGAATGATACTGTAATGGTGAATGCATAATGGGCTTTGGTCAATGTTATTGTACTGATACTGGTTCACCAACTGTAGCAAAAATATCACACTAATTTGAGACCCTCTTACAGGGGAAACCATATCTGTGGAGAGGGTGGGGACAGGTAGGCTGCGAAGTTCACTTTCTGTTAAATTTTTTTCCGAAAACTCAAAACTGCTCTAAAAATTAAAATTTATTAATCTTTTCAAGTTATCACCTATTTGGCTTTGCTTCTTCAGCTGCTGGACTGCAGAGACCACATGGATGAGCCCCAGATGGTCTGCTACATAGGCCCCGTAGGGAAAGCCCAAGACCTCCATGCTGCCATTTCTGTGTGGGACTGTCCTGGGCCCCCCAGCCTCAGCTGACCTGCCACTCCACTGAGGTCACAAGAATGAGCCTGTGTGAGACCAGCCCGCCCTAACGTGCTAACTGCCAGAATTGTGAAAGAATGCATGGTAGTTCTTTTAAATCACAAAGTTTTGGTTTGTTTTGTTATATAGCAAATCTTACTCATAGAGGTATATTCAATAATTGCATTTATGGTAAGATAAAATGTATTATATTTCATTAAGAAAACATGTACTTATTATTAAAGTATCATTTATTTTATTTATGTTTTATTTAAAATCTATTGTATTTGAATGTAATATGTGTATATTGCATAAGTGAATATTATACTGAAAATTAATATATAGCTGTAGTACAAATGAAATATGCAGTGGATGTTTAAGTTTTAAAACATTTATGGTAAAAGAGCAAAGCATTGCGTTAGTCAGCCTCTCACACTGAGCACACTAAGTTCACCATTCTTGTCACTTTCGAAAGCAGTTCTGGAAGTCATTTTTTCTTTTTTTTTTTTTTTTTTGAGTGGCTTCAGTTGAATTATTGTGGTTATCTCCATGTCATTTTAACTTTGTGGAAAAGCCAGAAGTTACATGGTGCCAGGTCTCGTCAATAGGTGGCTAAAGCTCCATCGTAATGTTTCATGAGCCTGCCATTCCATGGGGTGGGCAGCTACGTTCACTGTATTCTTGATCATATGGTGTAGAGACCAGAAATAGGATTTTGATAACTGCTTCATAAAATGGTAGAAGGATGAGATAAATGTGTACAAAGTGAAGGGAAGTATTTTGAGATGGAATTCATGATAATATTTTTACTATAATGCATTTTTAAAAAAAATTAAACATCACCACATATTTTGACCACCTCTTTTATAATATTTTTATGGTAAGAATGAACAACCAAACCTTTGAGGATTACTTTATATGCTGGTCGTGAAGGACTCTGGAAACCCAGGGACTTCATGCCTGCTGCAGTGCCTCAGGGCACTCTCCTCTCTGTTGGTATGCTGATGATCCAGTCAATTTATAACCATGAAATAGTAAGGCGGATGTGTGTAACTCAAGGTAGCTTGCAGTTATTTTGTGCTGAACAGAATTTTAGCTAATTTAATGCTTAAATTTGCATTTAAAAATGCAAATTAATTTGAGTTATCATTGCTTTTATATTTCTAAATATGTTACTGATTCTAATTTGGTGTGAGAATCAGTATGAAGTCCTCAGATTTAATTCCCAAAGCACCAAGATGCTTTGATAACAATTTTCCAGTGATAACAATTTTCATATCCACTTAATATCATATCACTACTCTTGTAAAGAGTTCAGATTTACTTGAGTGTAACTCCTCTTTCAGAAAGATATTAAATCCAAAGAACTCAATCTCAGCACAAGCAAAGATGTTGTTAATTCTGCTAAATAAACATGAGCTTCTTCTAACATAAACTATAAATCCATCTAGTCTTCACAAGCAAAACTATTTTGCTATAAAGTAAGACTATTGGAGTATTTCTGCTTTGATCCCAATATTTCATTCAGATGAATTAGCATCTACTATTTTTATCTTACAGATTAGAACAAGTACTCCAATAGCAAAGGATTTTTTCAAACCTCTCAATGAATGGGTAGCAGATACACAAATGGACCTGAGCTGCTAAAGCTACTTAGGCTTTCTCCTCAGTCAGTACTTCCACTTCTTGTGTTGTAGCAATATAGAGTGGTAATACATTTGTTTTTTTAATTAGTTTTAAGAGTTAATTTTTGTACAGAAAGACTTTTGCGTTAGAATGCAGACATAACAAAATTAGTAATAAGTAGCTTCTGTCTCTTCAAATAATGGCCTATTTGATAACCTTGATTCAAGATGTGACAGACACTGTAGTGAAGGTTATGGTAGGGTCATTATATTTCATGTTGCAGGTATTATGAATTAGAGTGCTAACTTACAGCCACTTATTACAGTTAGGAATTACTGCCATATATTGTCCATATAGTGGACATTGATTCAAAATCTATGCAGCCTTTTAAAGAACCTTCCCCCCACCCTGCAAAGTATTAGCAGATAGCTGGGCCTGTAACTGCATCTTCAAAAGGGCTATTCCATTTTTCTGTCAATACAGCTGCTTCCTACCTGCCATGCTAGGAAGTCTTTCTCCTCTGCCATATTACCCTGCCTTGGAGCCATCTGACTATGGACCAAAGCTCTACAAATTGTGGACCAAAATAAGCCTCAGGTCTTAAACTGACTGGTATTCTTATAACAAGGGAAATTTAGGAACAGACATACATAGAGGGAAGGCAGTAGAAGGAGATGAAGGAGGAAGAAAACTGCTTACAAACAAGACAGGCTCGGACCAAACCCTCCATCACAGCTCTCAGAAGAAACCAGTCCCTTGGATATCTTTACTTTGGACTTCAGCCTCCCGATAGTAAGACAATCACAGTCTATAGTACATTGTTTTGATGGCTTTGAAAAATATAGTGGAGGCATGAAGAATGAATATGTTCTAAAAAAGTCTTCACAAATTCTCTGAGGGGTGACTCAGGAGGATTAGTAGACATCCGTGAGCTGGAACTAGAGAAGCAGGGGCTGTAGGAATTCCAGTCTAAGAGGATACTGTGAGCAGAGGTGTAAGAGTGGGGTAAAGCTTGGTTTCTTAGTCTGTTTCAGCTTCCTTAGAACTGTACCTCAGACAGAATGGTTTATAACTAGTAGAAATTCCTTTTTCACAGTTCTAGATGCTGGAAAGTTCCAGATCAGGGCATGAAGATCTGATGGCTGGTGGGAACTCACTTCTGGGTTCATCTGATGTTGATTTTACTTTCTTCTTTGTTGTGTTCTCAGAGAGGGAAGAAGGGAAGAAGTGCTGTCCTGTATAAAGGTACAAATCCCATGGCTTCATTCACCTCCCAAGGGCATCACGTTAGGATGCATCCCAACACCTTCACCTTGGAGATAAGGTCCTAGCAAAGATATTTGGAGGCACACAATATTCAGTGTGTAGCATGAGGCATGCTGAGCAAGTACTGTAGCAGGTTTTGTGGTAAAATGTTGTGACAAAAGAGACTTGAGTAGCAGGAGGCCCAGACTAAGGACATTGGTGCCTCAAGAAAGTATTTGTTTATTTTAAAATAAATATGTAGTAAAAGTCTTTACAACTATTTTTACATAGGAATTGAGTTCCTTTATGACTTCTTTGATGCCATTTAAACGTGACTTCCTAATTAGCTAAAATAGACTCTTAGATGAGATTTGCCCTCTCCATATTCTGGTGTATTCTGCCTAGTACCCAGCACACTGCCAGGGATGTTTTGTTGGCCAAGTTATTGTTTGATATATGAAGTTTATCCAATGCGCAATGAAGCTGTAGGACTTGGTATGCTTTCATTAAGTCAACATCATAGTCCTTTCTCTGTGTGTGTGCGCGTTTAGTACAGGGCCTACAGGGTCTCACTATACAGATTGGACTCTAGTGATCCTCCTGTTTTCAGCTTCCCAAGCTCTGGGATTGGGAGCATGCACCACCATGCCCAGTCCTGGTCACCATCTCAGCACACTCTGGGGGCACAGCTGGCACAGCTGAGCTATCCAGCCAGCCCTAAGATTATAGTCCTTTTAATGTAATTGTGTTCTCGTGGTCCCTTTGAGATTCTGAAGATTCTTTATTGAAAGATATGGAATTACTGAAGGTGGGTTATATTACCTGAGGGTAGGTTGGCATATACCTGCTACAATTAAATCTCTTCAAATAATTTGATATTTCTATGCTTTTATGATTTGAAAGTTGTGTATATGATATTATGCCTTTCATAGCCAGGATTTACAGGTCCAGGAACTGCAGGAAGAGCACGAGGAGGGGTAGATACCCTTGTAGGCTACACCTACAGTGATTCACTTTCCAGCATCATGGCCAGATGTAAATCTATCAGTGTACTCCTATGAGTACATGAGGCTTTGGGGGGCATCTAGATTAATACCATAGCATCATATGATAGTTGTCTCAGTTACTCTTCTCTTGTTGCCAGGACAAATACCTGACACCCAAAATGAAGGAAGGAGAGGTTTAGTTAGCTCACAGTCAGCGGAGGGTTCAGTCCATACTCATCTGGCTCCATGGCAGAGAGCAGCAGTTCACGGTGGCAGCAAGTGGGAGGAGTAGTGGCAACAATGGCTACAAAGAGTAAGTTTGTCTCCCTTATGTTGCATGCAGGCTATCTGCCCCAGGCTGGCTGTAGTAATCATACCCATAATTCCAGCAGCACTTGTAACCATAATCTCAGCAGTACTCACACACATAATCCCAGTGAATCATGAGTTAATCACAAACTCTAGGAGTCCACCCTGTGACTGCATGAGGATTTGGGGGGGGCAACTAGACATAAACCACAACAGTAGCAAAGCTTATATAATGCATAGGAAAAGCTATGTATCCAGAATTATCTCCTGACACTAGGCTATGGTTTCTTTTGAGTATTTTTCCATGTTTTATCCTAGTAATAGAAATAATTAATTAGTAGCTTATCTTCTGTCAGTGCTCCTCTTTCTTTGTACAAACAGAAACAAAATTTGGGTAAGGGCAGTAGTAGGTCTCAGACCCCCACCAGATAAATGGGTTTATGAAGAGGACTTCTGAGAGGAAAGCCTGTTAGGG
This sequence comes from Ctenomys sociabilis, assembly GCA_004027165.1. Taxonomy (NCBI): domain Eukaryota; kingdom Metazoa; phylum Chordata; class Mammalia; order Rodentia; family Ctenomyidae; genus Ctenomys; species Ctenomys sociabilis. Next base: position 54,668 of record PVKA01008581.1, read on the forward strand.
GTGAGGCGTATGTGGGAAGGCAGGCAGGACTTCCCAGAGAAGCAGCACAGACCCAACTGCATGATTACTTGTCCTTTACCATTTTCCTTTTACTACGAAGGATGCAAAAGAAATGCTCAGAGATGAAATGCCATTCTGAGACAAATACAAAGCAAAGGTTGCTAAACAGAAGGATAAAAAAAATCTACATCAACTTCATTTTTGAAAAATGTCTACTTAGTATAAGGTTCTAAATTGAAATTATATTTGTCATGTTGAGAAGTTAGCTAACTTTCTAATTGTCTTTTCTTTGTAGGTAACTGTGTTTTCTTTATGGATTTAAACATTCTCTCTATTGGTGTGTGTGTGTGTGTGTGTGTCTTGCATCACTATGATGTATGGATTTTTCTTGTTTATCATACTTTGGGCTCACTGGCTTTCTTTGACATAAAGACAGAAGTCAAATTCTCAGCTGTTACATCTCCAAATGTTGCCTTTTCCCAACTATCATGATCATTTACCTCCAAAAATTTCATTACTGTAAATCAAATATTGCTACCGTATCCTGATGTCTTTAATCCCCTTTTCATATTTTCTGTCTCATAGCCCTTGTAGACTGCGTTCTACATAGCTTATTTAACTAGATCTTCCAATGCATCTGTCCTGTTTGCAGTGTTTATTCATTGAAATTTGTATATTTACTACTTCTAGAAGTTAAAAAATTCTCTAGTGATTATTTTATAAATACATCCGGTCTTCACTTCCAATACCCTATCCTCAGGGTATTGTCAGGCTTTCCCTTTATTTCTGGTAGGTTCACTTTCAAAGGATGGCTCTTCAGAAATCATACCAGGACTTGTTTCCCAGGTAAGTCTTGGTTTTGGAGAAATAGGGTAGTATAATTCCTGACACAGGATAAGAACTTAATAAATTTTCACTTGTCTCATTATTTTTATTTAAAGGTAAAATTATCAATACATAGCAGAAGGATAGCATGATGTGGTGGTGGTTTGTGATACATTCATTACAAATCAATATCAGACCTCAGGTTTGAAGATTTATTTTTTGATTTAAAGTATTGCTCTGCTCCAAAACTATAATTTGTAAATAATTTGTCTCGCTAATTATATTCATATATTTATTTAGATTATTCCAAAAAAGAACCTGTAATCAAATGGGTTTTAGAAATATTAAGGTAAGCCAGGCATGGTGATGCATTCCTGTAATTCCAGCACTCAGAAGACTGATGCAGGGGATTTGTGAGTTAGCGACAAGCCTGGGCTACAAAGTGAGCTCACGGTCAGCCTGAACTATGTAGTGAGACCTGTCTCAAAAAGACAAACAAGGGCCGGCCAGATAGTCAGCAGACTAACGCACTTGCTTAGGCTGGTATAGGGACTGAGGTTGTGTAGGAGACACTTCCAGGTCCTCATCTCAGTCTATGAAGCCAGTATTTGTACTCCCAAAGTTATGTTATTGGAATCCCATCAAGTTAATTCCAATCTACTACTTTCAATGCAACCCATTGTGAAAATAAAGACATTAAATTATATTTTCAATCACTGTGGAGTTGAGGGGCTCTAAGTCCAGCCACGAAGATGGCTTCCTGGTACAAAGAGAGCAACCCAGGGCCTCACCTGGTTTTATTCAGCGGGGGAGTGGCTTGAGGAGGACTGACTGAGAATTGTGGGAAATAGGTGACTACTATTAGCTGAGCTAAATTGATGGCCTAAATTTACCCACTTGCATTTATTTTTTCCATATGAAGATAACATAATCTGCATTATATTATTATGCCATAGAGATATTATCTATTGTTTTGGGAAGTCTAGTGCTTCAGCTTTGACATAGTCTTTCAAGCACCAGGAAGTCATAGCCTCTATCTCGAGGCATGATCCTACCTGGCAGCGAGGAGCATTAACTCTACTGTCCTGTCTCCACCCAGCTCACATTTAAGAGCAGCAGGTTTACCAAGGAAACACACATGCCAACCTCAAAGACTATCGCCAGCACTTCAGCTCGATCAATATACATTGCTTTAGGCCAATTGAAGGATAAACAGAAGTCCTAGCCAGCTCCATACATAACAATACAAGCAAATAGGGTCAGGCTCCGTCAAAATGGAGACAGCCACTCTTCTTTCAAGGAGAGCTGCTCAGGTGGTCCTCCACAAGGTTGGATCCCCGGATGCTGTGCTTCCCTACCCCCAGGGTGCGCTAAGACAGTGACTGAGAGGGAGTGGTGGTGCATGCCTGTAATCCCAGTGCTTGGGAGGCTAAAACAGGAGGATCACTAGAGTCCAATCTGTAAAGAGAGAAAGAAAGAAAGATTATGCTATCCAAATATAGCAGTATTTTTATTGGTTTGTTTTTTAATAGTAATATTATTAGGGTGTATAATTCTATCACGCATTATGAGCCTAAAACAGGAGACTTCATATAAAATGTCCCTTACACTTATTAAGCTTTGTAGTCCCTTCTCTCAGGCATCTTTGGGGCCTTTTCTTTTAGGAAACACTTCTTAGCATATTTCCCTAGACTGTAATATGTACAGCAGACACCACGATATCTATTTACTGACTGAACAAAGTGTGAGTCTTTTAATCTATCTGTCATTCTACCTAATAGATAGGACATTCTCTTTTGTCCTTCAATTTGTCTAAGATGACTCCAAATATAAACACTGACTTATTTTTAAGTGAATGCAACAGACCTTCCTTGACTGTGCCTCAGGATACAGAGTACTTCTTTTGGACTAGAATTGATCAATGGGTAGAAAATATGATGCATCTTGAGCTGTTTTCTGGCATCAAATAACCTAAAGCCAAACAACACAGGGAAGCCATGGAAAATAAGAGGAGCTGAGAACAAGACCCCTGATGTCCTCACGCCTGCTGACTGTTACCACAAATTCAGAACCCGGCTGATCAGGGAAAAATGCACAACCATTTGTAATTGGATGAAAAAGTGTTTATTGTATGTGCTTTGCCTGCACAAAAGAAAATTAATGGAGTCAGAAGACATCAAAACAAAAAATGTAGTTTATTAGCTGTAAGCTAATAATTATCTGAAGCTAATAAATTAATAATAGGCTAATGATAAAGGAATAATAAGCTAATAATTAATTTGTTGTAGTTAATAAATAATTAGCTCTAAGTTAATAAATGATGAGTATATGCATCATTCTATGTACCTTGTTCTGTCACTTTTACATATACTAGCCACATCTTGTTTATAGAGAGCTATGGTCATGTCAGTCTTCATCTCATTAAAAATGTACCATCCAAGCTTGGAATTTTGTTCTCCCAGAATCAACCAATCACACAGCAGGCATGGAAAAGAAGAGGAAAGAGCAAGACCCCTGACGTTCTTGTGCCTGATGACTGAGAGTGCCTTCACATACATTCATTTCCATGGCACACACTGTGGAGAGTACATTAGTTAAAGAGAGAAACTGCAAGCCACAGATGTAGAATGGGGACTTGTGACTTATACAGACAGGAATGGCTTCCATTTGTAGCAGGAAGGTTAACATATTTTTACTTCTATGGTAAAGATAGTCCTGGATTTATCAAGGCTCAATAGGAGTTTTCAACTTTTTCAACTTTATCAACAATATTGATAAAGTAAGATATATACAGTAAGTCCCCCACTCATGAGTGTGTTTAGCTGTGGGAGAAGGTTCATTAAGTTAGATTCATTCATAAGTTTTATAAAGTGAATGTTTTGGTTTTGTGGTATTGGGGATTGGACTTGGGATCTTGCACTTGCCAGATAGGCACTTGTATCGTTGAGCTATCTCCATAGCCCTACAGAGTGAGTTTTATGCACCTTTGGCACAATTATGGTAAAGATAGTCTTAGATTTATCAAGGCTCAATAGGAGCCTTGGAAACCTTCATAGCAACAGCTTGCTCCTAATCAGTCACATGATCAGGAAGGTAAACAATGGGTAGTAGACTGTGTTCCATGCAGCAGGTAGATTAAATGCATTTTATATTTAAAATACTTTCAATTTATAATAAGTATAACTCCACCATAAATCAAGGAATGTTTGTATTTGTAACTGGGTTGATTTAAGTTATAGATTATAGGGAAGCAGACAGTCCTTTTAAAAGTTGTCTACAAATAAAGACCATCAAGCAAAAAAGTTGTCTACAAAAACTGTCTATGAGATATGAGTTTTATAGAAGAGACCTCTTTGACAACATCAAAAGAATTTTCCCATTCTAGTCCACAGAAATGTTTGAAGTGACTAAAAGCCGTTTCTACAGTATGAAATTTTACTATAAATTTTCTCCTCACCCAGAATGCAAAAAATTGTTGAAATGGATTCCTGAATTCCTCAAGCATGAAAGTGATAATCAGGTTCAGGTTTTCCTGACTATAGCTTCTGAGTAGAGTAGAGTAATGAGGGTGAGAAGGTTTCCACTTACTGGCCGTGTCCAAGAAGTTCTTGATTCTCATGAGACTAAAGCAGATCATTTAGTTAATAATGAGTGACAGTACCTGGACTATGTCTTTTACTGTTCTATATTTATTAAAATATAGAACATCTGTGTTCTTTTGCTGTCCATGAAATAACAATGAAATATAGCTCTCTGTTAACTAAACCAAAATGTAATGTTTCAATGACACATGCATACCACCAATGCCACAGACAACTAACTGGTAGAAAAAGCTCTCCATTATAAAATTGACATAGGGAAATGAAACTCCCAACCTGAAAGGTACATGGAAGAGTTTGTGTTCTCTAAAACCAATGAATGAATTTTAGGAACAAATGGAGGTTAACAGCAAAATATATTTTATTGGAGGAAAGAAAGCTTCTGTCCAAGGGAGAGAGGGAGGTACAGGATTAGGGGGTGGAAGGGTGAGGGGTGAGGGTCAAGGTGGGGGGTGACTGTGAGGGGGGTTGTCCCCAAGAAGCTGTCTCTTCCAGGGACTGTATAGAGCAATACCAGCAGTGAGGCGGGTCCAAGGTAGTGGAAAATATGAGAATTCACTTAGGTGACCATGAGGTGGGACAAAACTATGGTCACCCAATGAGATTACAAGCACCATTGCTCAGGGAAAAGTGATCAAATCCAGTACCAAGGAAGCAAGTCACATGGCAAGCTGGCATGAATACAGAACAAGGTCTCTTCCTATTGGGGGTTGGGTTAGTGCCTCATTTCAGCTCTTTCAAGGTGATTGATACCTATTTAGAACGTCAATCCCTAATGCCCATCCCTAGGGAAGTATGCATTTGTTTGCTTTTGTCTTGAGGTGTGACCCAGAGAGGGGTGTCTGTCTCTTCTTAATTTGCAAAGTCACTTTGTCTTCAAATTTGTGTCCTTGAGGGCCTGGTCCTGACCTATATAATATTTCTATCTAATTCAGCTGCCTACAACAAAAAATAATACATGAATCATATGTCACAGTCTTAAGCAATTTGCTTAAAAGTGTTTTACAGTAAGACCAATGTTTGCGACATTTATTTTACAGGTGGCAAAACTGAGTCTTTTTAAAATAAAATGATCTTGTCATATAAATTGGAATACTGAAACTGAGATCACTGTTTTAGTTTCAGCTTAAAATTAAGGCCTTTGGCATATTTGTTGATGTCAGAGAGGTGGGCAGAAATTATTGGCTAATGAGTTGGGATTGGTGTTGAAGTGATATTTACTAATCACAAACTCTAGGTCACTTGATCCATCCATCAAAGTCAAGAACAAGTAACAACATGATAAATTATTCAAAGGTAGACTCAAGCCATATTTCTCAATGTTGGTTTGAGGCCATGTTGCAAAATAAGCAAGAGTTCTCTTGGAGCAAAGGAAACAGACAGCTTGTGAACAAGTCTAAGGCCTGCTTTTATCAACTCAAAGGCTTGGTGTTCAGATCCACAGCAAGGAGCAAATTCAGACCTCTTGGAGAGGCTCAAGATGTGCTCAAAAGTGTTCTCTTCATCTTATTTCCTGTAGCTCACTAGTTGTCAGCCAGGAACCTCATGTCTTTCTGGCAGAGGATGCAGAAACTCAAATTGGAAGTAAAAATGGCCTCAGCACATTCAGTGCCCAGAACCTGGAAAAAAGGGACATCATAAGAGACAGTCATTTCCAGTGATGTCATCTGAGACTTCCATGTTTGTCAGACACCACATGTATTAGAATAGTCTTGCTCACTATCTCACTTCTTCTCTCGGGAAAAAAACTCCAAGAAAAATGTATTCTGGGATGTAGATCATGTGACTTTTAGGGCAGCACTTCCCTTTGTGCCTATTTCTTTATAAGTAATAAGAGGGGATTTGATTAAACTAGGTCATGTCTCCAGTTGCTGGCTTTCCAAAGTTCATGACTACAGAATGGTGAAGTGCCCCCCCAAATGTAGTGATGCGTTTATATTGAGCAGCATTGATATTAAGCAAAGTCATGGTTCATGGACCCACTCATTCTCAGACCAGATCTATGTAGTTTTTATTTTACAAATGTCTAACATGACAATTATCAGACAAGCAGAAAAATACAGAAGACCACATAAATAACAATGTCCCAAATGTCCATCACTTTTTTCCCTCCCAACTGAACTACAGTTAATGACTCATAAGACAGTTGAAAATAATTTGTCTGTATATTTTTTGTATAGTTACAAAACTCAGCATCTCTTCCAAACAAGAAAGCAGATCTCTTAAGCTCAATGGATGAAATTTTGTGCAGACTCAATAATAACAATTTGTGTCAAAACCTTAAAATTCAGACTGGTTTAAAGACCACATCATCTATAGCACATTTAACATTATGCTTGCTCCTCATTCAAATCAGAAAACACGATCAGATTTCTTATCAGACCTCAATTTCTCCTCTTCATTTAAGCCCTGAAAGAATTAAAAGGCAGATTGGAAAACTGGTTGATATCCCTAGAGGTATCTGCAGAGGAAAATGTACTGTAAAGAAGGGTCTTATGCATCCTTATGAGATTGTTGATCAATACCTTCAAGTAGAGAAATAGCCACAGTTTCATTTCTTCTTTCTTTTTTTTCCTGGATTTGAATGGATTGCCCAGGCTCTCATTTTCACTGCATTTTTTTCATGGAAAAGATTTCAAAATTATCCACCAAGAGCAATTCAACAACTCTAAAGCAGGGGAAGTGGCATCTCCCACCCTGAAAATCTAGCAGGAAATCGTTTTGGAAGAGTGATTGGTGTCTCTTTTCATATGATACCTGATTCATATGCTTGGCAGATTTAATATTCATTGAAGGAAGAGCTTATTTGTTCTTCTCTGAAATGGCTTATATATTAAAAGCCAATTTTCCTGAACTTGGCTGCTCATCCTTGCACAATTTTCCAGAAAAGCAACGTGCTATTTTAGATAGTTTTGATAGCAGAGCCAGGAAAGTTCCCTGACACATTTGGTCTCTGGGGTAGGTGTCCAGCACCCTGCAGATACCTCTGTGGATATCAACCAATTTTCCATCCTCTCTTGTTTGTATTACGCCCTGAGAAGGCTCAAATTAGGCAAGCATCAATATTTTGATGTAGTGACATGATAAACATTCAGAGTAAGAGCTTGCAATTGCATTTTTCCAAATGCTAGACTAGAAGGGGTAAAAGAAGCAAGTAAAACCAACCAAACACTATGAAGAGAAAATCAATTATGAACTTTGAGATATCCTACAGAACAATGTCAAACTCTCAATCTCAACATGCCTGAGAATTTATAGTTTTCCTTCCAAAGGCCAGTCTATGTTTCCTGTCTCAGAGAATGTCATCACTCTCAGACCTATTTGCACAATCAAGAAACTGGAAAGACATCCTTACTGTCTCCCTTGCCCTCATTCACATGTCAAATGCTTCACCAAATCCTATGGATTTACTGTTTCCTGAATATCTTAACACCTTACGTGGCTCTTAAATCTAATGCTTCTTCAACTCCATTGTCAACACCATCCTTCCTTACCTCTTAGACACTGGTAAAAAGTTCTTGGTTGATTAAACTCTTCTGTTGATTCTAACCTCTGTAGCCCATTCTCATAGTGCAGCTAGATTAATGTTTCAAACATAAATCCAACAATAATATAAAGCAGCTTTATGGCTTCATGTTGGCCCCACATTGCTCTCCGGGCAGAGTCCAAGATCCATAACATAGCGTACACATTCCCAAATGTTCTGGCCTTGCCTATCTCTACAGCTTGGATTTGGTTTATTTTCCTTCATACACTGTACTTCCATTCCTGGAGCCCCCTTCTAATCCTTCAGTCTCATCTGCTGACCCTTCTGGATCTTTGCAGAGACCCTGACACCTAATGTCCAATGCACCGTGGCCCACACGACCTCCTCCACTCTCTTAATCAGCTATGATTTGTCCTTTAGAGCTGAAACAAAGTTCCACTTTCTCAGAAAAGTGTTTTTAATTTCTTCAGCATACATCATATTCATTATTAGAAAACTATCTTCTTTTAGAACACATAGCAAATTGAGAGTTTTATATTCATTTTTGTGCTTATTTAATTGCTACCTATATATGTTCTTTAATGTAAGTTCAACATAGGTGGAGATTTTATTTTTTAAAGAGAATACAAAATGGTAAAAGAAAAAAATACAAATGACACAAATTTACTAAACAAAATAGGTATTCGACAATGATTGTTATATGACATAATATTATCTTCAAATTAGTTATTTAAATTACCAGATATAAACATGAAAATTTGGAGAAAAAAAGGAAAAAAATTAATCATTAACTTGTCTTTCGGATAAGCAGAAATCAGCAGTACAATTATCCAAGCTATCCTGTACATATACATAAATATATCTTTTTCCTTCTTTCTTTTGTCCTTTTCCTAATCTCAGTTTTTCCTTCCCATTGAACAGATTCTTACCCTGTCAGAGTATCTATTGTACCTTTCAGAGCTTATGCTGGTGAGACTTGCAGGTCTAATTTATTTCACTTGTGAGCTTCCCAGTATGGTCTCTCGTTGCATGTGCTTACCTTTTATAGCTTTAAGCTTATCTTTTTTACAGCTGAGTAACAGTCCATTGTGTGAAAATACCACATCTTTTTTATCCATTTCTTAGTTGATGGGCATTTGGGTTGTTCCCAAGATTTAGCTATGAAAAATTGTGCTACTATAAACATGGGCACACATAAATCACTGTGATATGATGTTTTAAGTTCATTTGGAAAAATAGCTAGGAGGGGAATAGCTGGGTTAGATGGGACTCCTATTCCTACCTTTTAGAGTAATGTCCATATTTATTTCCATAGTACCAGTCTACACTTGCACCAGTGGGAAATAAGGGCTCCTTGTTCCCCATAGTCTATCCTGCCTTTGTTATCATTGACTTCTTGATGATAGTCATTCTTTCTGGGGTAAGAGGAAATCTCAGTATTGTTTTACTTTGCATCTCTTGGATAACCAATGATGTTGAGTAGTTTTTCACATATTCATTTGAACATAGGCAGAGGTTTTTTTGAAACATTCTATTTACTAAGATTCTGGCAATAGCTTTATGCAACAAGATACAGCATACCAGGTCTGCCACTCAACTTGTTTGTAAGGCTCAGCTTCAGTATGAAGCTATTTAAAGCAAAAATTCAAAACCTGCTTTTTACATGCTAAATATTTTGGCAAGGGTGCCATTAAACATAGTAATGAACTTGAGACAGTACAAATAAGAGTTAGCAAAAGTTAAACATGGCATCCTGAACAACATTCATATAAAAAATAAAATAACTATCAGTGGTTACATAAACTTTTCCTGACTGGTTAAAACTTAACAGTATAAAACGTGTATTTTAGAATCTTTAGCTATTAAGTTCAAAAAGTACCAGCGTCTATATGAAATAATTCCTCTCCAAAGCCTAAGTATGGTAAAAAAATTAATTCAAATGACATAACACATTCAGAAGCTAAAAAAAAAAAAAATTCAGTTTTTATTGATATGCAGGTATAAACTCAGAGCTTTGGGGCTTTCTCATGATGCAAGGGTTATTTCTCTGGGTCACTCATAGCAGCAGTTGACAAAGTCCACAGATGCCATTAAGCTCAATAAAGGGCAAGAGGGCTCGTCCCCAGCTCTGACCTCCCAGGGAGCATGGCTACTGTGTCCACAAAAGTAGGCTGTGTGAGGACCAAAGGCTCACTATTCTGTTAGCTAAAGAGATAGCAAACCACCCCTCCCTCCACCCTAAAAGTTCCTTCTCAAGGCAAACATAAAATATACAAGGGGGAAAAATTAAGATACACTTATCTATAGAGTAAGGATTTCAAAATATCAATGTAACCCCTACTTTAAAACACTTAGCTAGAGTCATCTGTCCATTTCTGATTACATCTTAAGATTTATCTGTTGATTTATCTCTAGATACTCCTAGTCAAAAATATTAGCTTTCTTCCCAAATATTTTCACCACAGGTATGACTGCAGTGTGTTATCTCTGAGGTTATCACGCAGTTGAGGAGAAAAAGTAGATACTGAAGCAGCAAGCAGCAATTATGGCCTCTTCACATAGTGGCATTGGAGCACCTATTGAATAGTCTAGGAACAGTTGTAAGAACAAGGAAATCCATACGTGTTAGTAAATACATCACAATTTCACAGATGAAATTTTTTTAGACATTGCAGTTTCTTCATAGGGGAGTCCTGGATTTTATTAATGTTAACTCAAGGCTTGAACTAGCAGCCTTCTTTTTCTTCTTACTATGTGTCTTATGCTTCTTCTTTTTTTTTAGTTCTTCACTGCTTCTCTTTTCAGGATACATCTTCCTTTTTCTTGGAGGGTCCTTTAACGTCCTTTTCTTTCTCAGTTACATCCTTTGACTTCTTTTTCTTTTTAAAACTATCCCTACTGTCTGAATCAGTTTCTGACAGAGAGCTTTCAGAAGATTTATATGAATGGTTCTTCTTTTTCTTTCCCCTTTTTACTTGCTTTTTTCCTCAGCCTCAGAATCTGAAGAACTGCTGGAAGAATCAGAGCTCAGTGGAGAAGATGATGAATAACGACCCGATTACTTCTTTTCTTTCTTCTTTCTGTTTTTCTTTTTTTTTTTTTTTTTTTTTTTTTTTTTTTTTTTTTTTTTTTTTTTTTTTTTTTTTTTTTTTTTTTTTTTTTTTTTTTTTTTTTTTTTTTTTTTTTTTTTTTTTTTTTTTTTTTTTTTTTTTTTTTTTTTCAATTTTCATTCATTTTTTCTTCAAATTCAGCCAAAGCCCTAAAGCTGTTTTTGTTTGTTTGTTTATTTGTACTTTTCTTTTCTAGTTGCTCTTTCACTTCTTCCCAGATAGGCCTGGTTGATTCAGATAATCCTGGATAGTTGGCCCTGAAGACTGGATCGGACCTCTTGACCGGGCCATTGCTATTGGATTCATGTAGGCCACACGATTGTCCTGTTTCCCCATGGTGCCCGACAGAGTACACAGTTAAGACTGCGAAAGCCAGACCAGGCTACAGAAGCAGGCAAAACTGGCCTACTGCAGATCCTTCTCCATACGCAGAGATTTTGTCTGACTTTGTTCACCATTGTTTTTGTTTGCTTGTTTTCCTTGTTCTACCAGTTTCAGTGAGAGAGTATGTTTAAAGCTTTCTTTGCAATTGGACATTTGTGTATTTTTCTTTAATTGTGCCATTTTAAAAATATATTGTTAGAGTACCTGATCAAATACTTTAAGCTGAAAACATTTTATCATCCTGGACTGAGCCTTTGTCATTAGGAAATCTCCTTCTTTATTTAGTTCATCTTGATATTAGTATAGCTATGACATCTTTCTTTTGTTTGATTAGGGTTTGTAGTTGTGTATTTCATTTGGTTAGGATTCTTCATTTTTGTGTTTAAGATACTTCTTTTGAAGTACTGTGTTGTTTGTAAGCATTATATTATTGGATCATATTATGCTATAAAACATTCTGGCATTATAAATTTTAAAAATTATTTATAATTTTATATAACTGCTAAAGCACTTGTATTTGTTTTGAATTTTTTTCCTATTTGTTCCTTTTATTTTGTTCTTTCTTTGAAAAACCTTTTTTTTTTAAATCAAGAATGATTTATTACTACCATTTTTACACCTTGGTAATTATATATTCTGAATGTTCATTTTAGAGAATGAACATCACCCTGGATTTATTAAAATATAATAATAAAAATTAGCAGTTTTACCAGTTCATATAGAATGCTATTTGAACATTTTGATTTTATTTCTCTTTTTTCTGATTTAATGCTATCACTGTCATGTATTTTAATTCTACATATATGAAAAGAGAAAAAGATATTATTAGTGTTAACTTATTTACTTAATTATGTTTTAGATTTACTTGTATGTGTCTCTTTCGGTTTTTGCTCATTCTTTCCTACAAATGTTTGCTATCATTTAGCACTATCTTTCTTCTGTCTGAAAATCTCTCTTGTGCATTTAACTTAGCACATACTAGTGACAAATTCCTCCAATAAACACAGTGCATAGGGCTTTAGATCTAATTTAAAGACTTCAAGAAACAGAGAAGAGAGAATTTATTAGGCTGTGTCATGATTGTAAGATTACCAGAATCCACACTTTGGGAATTCTATGGGTCAAATAGCACAGGATCTTCAAGGAGTACTGTGTGAAGAAAAGAAAGGAACAGAGAGCTGTGGGAGATTAAGAGAGCCTTACAGGACACATCAGCCTTTCTTTCAGTGAGTGAAACTCTGGTGTGTAGGTATATACCTACCCCTGGGTATAAAACTATCAAGGCAAGAAAAAGATCATAGCAAACATTTGATAAAAGGGTAAAAGTTACTTTTAGGGACAGCAGTGTATTATGATCAGGTTAGCACCAGAGAAAAGATTTCTCAGTAACTAAAAAGTTCAGTTCCTTCATGTTATGTTTATGAGAGTTTGGCTCAAAATAATACATTATAGTATATATAATGAGTAGATGCTGTATCTGTTTACTTTTATAATAAGCCCCCCAAAAAATTAATAACATTTAACACTGTAATCGAAGGACTTCCTAATTGTTTGCAGTACATGCTTATGACCATCAGTGTGAGCTTTTACATGTACATAATGTATCGTAATTCTTTTTATGTCTCTTTCTCATGGCCTGCCTTCCTACCCCCACACAGCAAGTTTTGGTCCCTGCCCCATTTGCAAAAGATCTGTCTCCCTGTTTGCTGTTACCTGTCTTTCATTTTGCCCTTTATATTTTCAGTTTTTAATAAGAGAGAAACAATGTGATATTTAAACTTGGGCATCTATTTCATTTAACATTATGATTTGAAGGTGCATCTATTTTCCTACAAATGACTCAAATCTATCTTTTGTTATAGCATAACAAGGCATCTAAATTTTGTACCCTTTGAGTATAAAAGCCACAGTATCCAAGCATCTGTAACGGACATACAGGCTGCTTCAAGATTTTGCTGTCATGATTTGTGCTGCTATAAACTTCAGCACCCATGTATCATTATATTATTATGATTTTAAGTCTTCTGGGAAGATACCTTAAAGGAGTCTATTTAGGGTAAATGGAATTTTCCCTTTTAATTTTTTGAGAAATCCAATTTCCATCCTAGTTATGCCAGTTTGCATTCCCAGCAACAGTATAGAAGGGCGCTTTTTTCCCCTGAAGCCTTAGCAGTGTTTGATATTATTTGATTTTTTTGATCACAGACATTTTTTCTGGAGTAAGATAAAATCTTAGTGTTGTTTCAATTCACATTTCTCTAATGGCTAGAGATGTTGAGTATTTTTTCATGTATTTATTGTCCATTTGTACTTTTGAGAAGTGTTTATTCATTTCAGTTGTTCATGGGATCTTTTGTTTGGGAGGGGTCTAAGTTTTATTATTTCTTTATGTGTTGTAGATATTGGTCCTCTATCTGAGGAGTAGCTGGAAAAATTTTTTTCTTATTCAGTAAGTTACTATTGTTCTCTCATTGTTCAGATTTTTAGTTCCATTTAATCCTATATGTTGATTCTCAATGCCACATTTTTGGAATTGGAGTTTCATGCAGAAAGTTCTCACATATACATATATCGATATCTTCAAGCATTTTACCTGTTTTATCTTCCAACTGATTGTTTGTGTTTTATTATTTAGGTCTTTATTTTTCATGGTAAGTCATATGTGTTCAAGTTCAATCTTCTTCCTATATGCAGCTAATTTTCCAGCACCACTTGTCAAAGAGGCTGACATTCCTCCAGCACATGTTCTTGATCCCTTTACCAAAAAGTAGAACCTTGAATTGCATGGAATTGTTTCTACATCCTGTTTTGTTTTTTCTTTTCTTTTCTTTCTTTCTTTCTTTCTTTTTTTTTTTTTTTTTTTTTTTTTTTTTTTTTTTTTTTTTTTTTTTGTCTTTTTGAGACAGGGTCTCACTGCAGTTCAGGCTGGCCTTAAGCTCACTTTGTAGCTCAGGCTGGTCTTGAACTCATAACAATCCTCCTGCCTCAGCCTCCCGAGTGCTGGGATTACAGGCATGTGCCACCATGCCCAGCTTGTTTTTTATTTTTCATAATCCATATGTTTTTGTGTTGTGCCATGCTATTTTTGTCACTGCAGCTTCATATGTATAAGTCAAATCTGTGATTGTGATGTGTTCTGGTTTGTTCTTATTGCCCAGGATTGCTTTTATTATTCTGGGTCTCTTCTGGTTTCTTATGAATTTTATTTAGCATTATTTTCTCTGTTTCTATAAGGAATGCTACTGGTATATTCATCAAGGTTGAATTAAATCTATATATCAGCTTTAGAGTTATACAATTTTCACAATATTGGTTCTGCCTATCCAAAAACAGGGAATATGCTTTCCTTTCCTTTTCTTTTTTTTGGTGGTGGTGGGAACTGGGGATTGAACTCAGGCTCTTGTGCTGAATTCAATAATGAAAGAAAGAACAATTTTGAACCAAAGTATTAGCAACTGCTTTGAAAATCTGTAGTGCTATTAATTAGAGAATCCAGAAGCAATGGATAAATTTGTAGATATACATTAATTAACAAAGCTGACTCACCATTAAACTATACAAGAACTTCTGGGAAGGTCTAAAACCAATTTTCCTCAAACACCTGAACAAATTCATGACCACCAAATGGTCAGTGAACTTGACTTCATTTCAATGAAACTGAAAGTGAAGGAGTACTGACAATCTCCTTCCTGAAGCTAGTGTTACTTGATTATAAAACCAGACAAGGACTCATCAATAATGGCAAAAAAACCCACAAAACTACAGACCAGTCTTTTTAATGAACCCAGATGTAAATATCCTCATCGAGATACTGGACCAAAAACAAACCAATGCACCAAATTATGAAAAAGTCATATATCATGACCAAGTAGGCTTCTAGTGATACAAGGATGGTTCAACACATGGAAATAAATCACTTCACCAAAACAGAAGCAAAACCAAAAATCGCAGGACCATCTCAGTAAACAAACAAAAAATACTTTGACAAAATTCAAAATGTTTTCATGGTAAAAATCCTGAAGTAAATAGATATCTAAAGAAATGATCTCAATTTAATAAAGGCAATCTCAATTTAATAAAGAAATGATCTCAATTTAATAAAAACAAAGGGATGGCCAACATCACATTAAAATTCAGAGCTTTCTCTCTAAAATCGGGAACAAGATGGGATATACACTGTCACCATTCCTGGTATAGTCCTCACAATAGACCGCATACATATACTTTACACAAAGAAGGTAAACATGATGTACTTCAAATATATACTAATAAAAATCAAAATTAAAAACTTTAGTGAGAGCAATCAAGCCACAGAAATACATAAAATGATGCATAAAAAGGAAGAGGCTAGAATCTTTATTTAAGGATGTGTCTTATATAATTGGGTGCCCCCGTATTTGGTGCATACATATTTATGATTGTTATCTCTTCCTCTTGAAGTTTTCCCCCTAATAATTGTGTACTGACCTTTATCTCATTTGATCATTTTTGGTTTGAAGTGCACGTTGTCTGCAAATAGAATAGCTATCCCTGCTTTTTTCTGGGTTCTTGTCACATGGAGTATTTTTTTTCTATCCTTCGATTTTCAGTCTATGAATTTCCTTTTGATTACAGTGTGTTGGTTTCATTGGAAAAGATTGGCTGCTGGCGGTGTTGCCCCTGACCTCATGTGTGGCCTGTGGAGTCAGTGTTTGCAGCTGTGAGGGATTTGGTGAGACGTCTTGCACTATTTTGCTGGTGCAGCCTACCAAGAGGCCAGAAGGCAGAACTTACACTGACTATGAATCTGTTAATGAATGCACGGAAGGAGCTTGTAAAATGCATGAACATCTGAGGAGAATGAACCCAACAGCCCCTCTATCACATATGATATCAGTCAGTTGTTTGATTTTATTGGCTATCTGGCAGACCTGGGTTACCTTGTTCACCGAGCTGATACCCAGACATAGGAGCCTTATAACAAAGACTGGATCAAAGACAAGATCTCCGTGCTCCTTCATCGGCAAGTGCAACAGGCTGGCAAATAACTGAGCTGGAACAGTAGGGGCTGGGAGTGCACTTGGAGCACAGGAGTGTGCAGTGCGCTGCAGTGGAGCTATGCTGCCAGCCTCTTTTTTTGTTACATTCTAGCCAAGATTGAACGCATTGGATGAAATGGGAAGTGTGAGGATCTTCTCAACCTGAAACCCCCATTGAGTCCGTTTTCTTCTTCTTCTTCTTCTTCTTTTTAACTTAAACATTTTTATGATTTGGATGGAAGTTGTTTCTTGTTAATGTTTGTTCCAGTCCTTCAGATTGTTCCTATCTGCTTTATAACATTCACTGTACAAATGTTTTAAGATGGGGTAGGGGATGATGACAAAGTTTAGTTATGTCCTCAAGAAAATGTCTTAGTGAGAACTAAATGTTCTCTGGGTCGCTTCAGGGTCCGGAGGCCAGAGTGGTCTCACACACAGGACCTGGGCTCAAGTTCCCGCCACACAGCGGTCTCACTCACGCTTTGTGTATCTTGGTATGATTTTATTTAAATTTCTTGTGCAAAAGTTTCATTTTTCTTGGAAATGTGGTATTATAAGTTGAACTAAATTCAGAAATTTTAAATCTTTTATTGCCTATCTCTTTCTACTTTGAGAATTCTAATTATATGAATATAAAAAAAGAAAGGAGCAGTTAATGCTTACAATTTTTGTTCTTACTCTGATTTTTTCATCTCTTGAATTTCTTATAACTTCTTAGTTATTGTTTTTTTAAAAAAACACACAATCCAACACAGTCCAGCATTCTGCAACCATAGGGAGTTATTCAAACAAATTGTCAACCATATCCATTTACAGCCCAGCTTAATATTATGGGCTCACGATGTATACTTCATTTTTATACTTTTATACTTTTCTGCTGGATGGTTAAGACCTAGGTAGATCAAAACTTATATACGAACACATGAACTTTTTATTTCCTATGTGGTCATTGAAGTCCTCTCAGGGTTTATCTTGTAGTCCTGTACATTATTCTGTAGTTCCTTTGTCTGTGTCATCCATGTGGATGAGTCATGGCCAATGCTTAAACAGATTGCTCTCTGCGAGAGCCTGAGAGAAAGTTTTCTCTTCATGTGACTCTCCCCAGGCACACTATAGAACTTCAATCTCTTTCCTCTGTGGCTCCACAATCTCCTTGCTCAGAAAATTTGGAGCTCACCTGAGTCTCATGATATTGCAGTACAGGTTCTCCTATGTCCTGAGTCTTCACTGACCTTGAAAGGCTAGGGCCAAAATGTTGGCT
>PVKA01008582.1:0-23989 GCA_004027165.1 Ctenomys sociabilis
ATACCATCCCACCCTCTCTCATCTTACAGATTTTCACCTGAGGAGTCCACTGCTGGCCTCAGAAGGCTGTCTTGCGTGTGGTGATCCTTGGTGCTCACTGCTTCAAAATGTCTTTCTTTGTTCCTTGGTAGTTTGACTATCTCTCACTGGGGAATTTCTTTGGGTTGAACCTATATGGAAATTTTTTTATTTTTATGGACCTGGACATCCTTTTTATCTCCAGATTTGGGAAGTTTTCAGCTATTCTTTGTTTACATGAACTTTCTGTCTCTCTTTTTGAAATTACTGTAATGTAAAGGTTAGCCTTCTTGATAGTGTCTGTAAGTTTTGTAAACTTTCTTCATTTCTTTTAAAACAAGTTTTCTGCTTTGGATTTTTTTAGTTTAAAATTTTTTTCCTCTGAGAACAGATCTTCTACTTTATCTGTTTTTCATTCCATTTACTGTGTTCTTCAGTTCTAGAATATCAGTTTGGTTCTTTTTGATTATTTTCTTCTTTTTTGAAGTTATTGTTTGCTCGTGTTTCATCCTTCTGATATTGTTGTTGTTGGTATTAATATATTTAGTTCAGGGTCTACAGGATCTCACTACCCAGATTGGATTTACAGTGATCTTTCCTGTTATTCAGCCTCCCAAGCTCTGGGATTACAGGTGTGCACCACCTCACCCAGTGAGGGTTTCACCTTGGGGGCAGGGCCGCATGACAGTCCGGGATGGAACCCTTGGCCCCTGCATCTGCCTAAGCAGATGCTTTAATCACCAAGCTATCCGGCAGGCCCGTTTCTGATATTATTGAGTGGCCTGTCTGTATTATTTTATAACTCATTCAGCTTCCTTAAAACAATTATTCTGTATTCTTTTTCAGGTAATTTATAGTTCTCTATTTCTTTGAGATTGGCTGTTGAAATATTGTGTTCTTTTGTAATAGTCATATTTCCTCAATTTACATTGCTGTCTTAACATTTCAAGACTTCATTACATCCTCCAGACTTTACTGAAAGGTTTTAAGAGAGCAGTGCTTTCCGGGGTCAGCCTGGCCTGGGGTGCTAAGGCTATTGCAGGCCTTTTTTATGGATGTACTTGTCTTGTACCTTGTTCTTGCTTAGGGATTCCTTAAGGTTGTACACCTTTTTCCTTTCTTTCAGTTTCTTACTTGTGTATATTTACCATATGTAGTGCTCACATACATCATAGGGAATTTATATCTGAACTGAATGTATCTTAATTCATTTTTTCCATTCTTCCCTTCCCTTTTTGTTAATCCTTCATCCACTCCTCATTTAGAGAAGATTTCTTTTTTTCTTTTTTAGTCTTTTTTGAAATAGGTCCTCACTATGCAGTCCAGGCTGGCCTCGAGCTCACAGCAATCCTCCTGCCTCAGCCTCCCAAGTGCTGGGATTACAGGTGTGGTGGTATACCACCATGCCTGGCTTTGTTTACATTTTTTCCCTTTCATTTTTTGTTTTTTTTTTTAATTCCATTTTTCCCTTGACTCCCCCTCCCCATCCCTCCCTTGTTCATCTTCCTATTTGTACATGTTCTTCCTACTTCCAAATATCTGTCCTCCATTTTGCTTTTGGTTTAGCCTGTGGTTTCTCATAGAAGGGAAACAACTGGATGTTTGAGCTTGAGCTGTCCACCTTCTTGCAGCCCACAAAACCAGGTGCAGTGCTGAGAACCTCCCATTCGGTTCTCATAGTGTGGTGCTCAGAGATGCTCCTCTGTGTGTCTTCTCCAAATTCTGCCAGATGCCTGCCTGTGGGGACATGCTTCAGTCAGGCTGGCAGTGTGGTGGAGAATGTGTAGTGTGGTGGGGAGCTTCGAGCCAGTCAGTGCTGGGGTGCAGAAAAAGCATCCCCAGCAGGCTGTGACTGACCTTTTTAGGGGAGCTCATGGAGCAGTTAGCATGATTTTAAACCCTTCTTAAGAGCTTCTTGTAGGAGCGTCTCACCTGCTTCCAGACACTCCCAGCCTCCCCCTGCAGTGTCTTGGTGAGGCAGGACGAAGGGGGTCTTGGGGCAGCATCCTTCCAGGTGGAGGAAGCCAGTGTTCACGCTGTGCTCTCACTTGGCCCTGTGGGATCACGGAGCAGGAATCTCCCTTGGCACTGAGCTGTGCCTTTGTGAAGGACGACAGAAAGGACGCAAATCTCTTCTTACCCTTCAGTGATTGTTCTTAGACTCGTAACTACAACTGTGTGCTGAACTTCTTCAGTAGATTTCTGGACTCCCAGAGAAGATTCTTCTGTACAGGTCATTGTTAAAATGAGTGCTTTGGTAGTTGGGGATGGTCAGGAAGACAATAGTAGAAACTGGAGGACTCATTGGTGTCTCGAGTACCCTGGGGAGCAGCAGTAGCTGGAATGAGGAAAAGGTAGGCAAGGAGACGCCAGCTGGGTTGGCAGATAATGGAGGACAACAGCGGGGTGTGTATTTATACCTTTGCAAAGTTAGTATCACGTGACTCAAGGTTTCCTAGTGACTAATAGCTGACATTGATCAGGCAGGATTCTTTTCTTATGACTGAGGCAGCTTCTCTGTTAGGCACTGTGGCCTTATCCTACCCTCACACATAGGACCAATTTCCAGCTTCAGTGGCTCCTAACATATTTCACATATATGAAATATGAACACTGAGTTTTAGTCATACAGGACTTACGTATGCAGAGTCCACCAAACAGCAGCAGAACGTGTAGGACTCCCAAGTGCGCATGAAGCATTCTTCAGAATAAATTGATGTGTCTTTACTCATAATACATATTTATTTATTTACTTAAAGTAAAGGTGGAGATTCCATTTATTGGAGGGATTTCTAAAAGGGAAGGGCAGAGTGTTAATTTTTTTAAAAATCTATTTATTTATTTGGGACAAGGTCTTGCTATGCAGCTCAAACTCAGTGATCCTCCTGCCTCAGCCTCCCCAGTGCTGGGGTTACAGGTGTGTGCCACCATCCCTGGGCTGGCATGGTGTGCAGTACCAGGGACTGAACCCAGGTCCTTGCTCTTGCCGGACAGGCACTTGACTGCTAAGCTATCTCCCCAGCCCACAGTGCATATTTATTGATTTAACATAAATATATATCTATAGTATAAATCCTGAATTTTATTTCTGATTTCTTATTTTAGGTGGTTTTCCCGCTGTAGACTTCAGAGAACAGCAAGCGATATTGCAGACTGCTTAAAAGTTTTCATGACTGGTACTAAAAATATAGCAGTATTGTTGGGCTCTAAAAGCACTGTCCCTTCAAACCTAAAGTCCACATGGTTGAAGCAGATGCTGTAGGGCGAAGCAAGTTCCCTAAGCCTGTCAGCTGTCACTCAGTTGGAGATCCCTAAAGTTGTGTGCTGATTCACATAGACTCACAGACAGACTTTATGCTGTAAATGCAGCATTTACAGTTGTCTGTGTGTGATAAATAGCCATGGGAGGAAACAGTGCAGCTATTGGTGGCCCTGGCAAGGAGGTGGAAGGCCACAAGAGACTTCACCTGGAGGAATAGGATTGTAAGAGGGGGGTGTTAGTTTAAACTTGGGAGGCAAGCCTTTGGCCCTGGATGGGGCTTCTTGCAGACATGTGTGGCCTTGCAGAAAAGCTGAGAAGGGTGAGAAACAGCACCCTCTCCCCAGGGACACAGCAGGTCAGTCCAGGGCTTCTGCTTCCTGCCAGCACCAGCCCAGCTCTGGCTTTGCTGTCACTACCTAGCAGTGGGACATTTGCAGAATTTGTTCTCTCCTTGTCAGCATTTTCCAACCTTTAAACTTTGTGGGATTATAATTTTTATTTTTAAAAAGAGAATCTGATGCTTCATCCTGGTAATGATGTTTTGGATACATGATTATATTGTACCAAACTAAAAGGAACTTTTCTTACAACATATTTCTTTTTCTTTTTTTTTGTGGCACTGGGGATTGAACTCAGGACCCTGCTCTTGCCAGGCAAGGGCTTATTCTACTGAGCTATCTTCCTGGCCTCTATACCATATTTCTGAAGCAAATTGTGGTATATATGAAAAGAATCATTACTTCCTATCACTTCCCCTTCAAAACCTGATACATTTTCTTTAGCAGTTGTCTCTAAAAGTTTCTCTTGCATAGTAATTACCACATGATTTCTATGCTCAGGTAATTTCTCATTAAGAGTGGGTAGAAATTTCTTAAGAATTCATACCCCTAGTGAGAATTAGAATCAAATTTAGGAGTGAATGGAAAAAGTTGGCTAACTTTTTATACTTACTCTCATTAAGGTAGAAAAGGTTATGAACTTAACTGGTTGATATCTGTTGAGTGGAATTGAAGGTTTAAAGAGAATAAATTAGTATTAATTTGATTTAGGCATTTCTCTCCTGAATGAATAAAATTTTGATTTGTTGCTTAAACATTAAAATTTGACTATAGAGATATGTTAAATTTAAGGATATATTATGCTATTATTATTATCTCTCAAATAGCATAGGTGAAGAAATGCCCCTAAAGTGTCCATTTTTTATATTATTGCATATGTAGCCCAAATTAGGTATTTATCTATTTTACTGTGTTCTGAAATAGTAAAGTTATGTAAATATTAAGATGTAGTGGTACTTCAATTTATAAACTTTTTTTATAGTTTTGGAGAAGATGGCTGTGTTTGTGCAGGCAGTTGGCTGTGGTCTTGTTACCTGATGGGGAGTTTACAAATAGAAGCAACATTTTTGCTGAACGCTTTTGTTTGTAAACTGAATTGTTTGCAAACAGAAGCATTCTTGAACTGAGGTATTACTGTGCATAGGAGTATGCATTTTTGTTGTCTTTGGATTATAATTTTTTTCTTAATACCAAATTCTGCAGGAGCACTCAAAGAGTGGTATAAGCACAACCACGATTTGCCAGCACGGATTGTTGTGTATCGTGATGGAGTAGGAGATGGTCAACTAAAAGCAGTTATTGACTATGAAGTCCCACAGCTGCTTAGCAGTGTGGCCGAATCTGGCTCCAAGACCGGGTATGATGTTACTGTTCTTCCTCTGACACTTCCCATTAAAGCACATACCATTCCAAGTGTTCAACACAAAGTGCATAGATGAAATAACTGTTTTGTTCTCATGCTGGCTTTATATATATATATTTTTTTGTACTGGGAATTGAGCTCAGGACACCGTATTTGCCAGGCAGGCACTCTGCATCTGAGCAGTACTCCTGTCCTTGTTTTGTTATCCAGTTATTCTTGCTGTGTTTCCTACATCTGGTTTTCCTTGGAGAGTCAGATTGGTCTGGCGTAATGAGCCTGGAAGTGACAGCTTTCTGGGCCCCAGTGTGTCACCTAAAGGCAGGCAGGTGTTTTTCAGTGCAGTGGACTCAGGCTTAACAGATGCCTATAGGGCTACTGCAAGTGAAGGTACGTCATATGTGCACATCCAGACGTGCTGTGGTGTCTGATGTGGGGCCCAGGTCAGTACATGCATTGCACAGGATCATGCAGTTAGGGTGCTGATGGGCCCCAGGCGGAGCCAGGGCCCTGAGAGCTGAGCTGCAGGTAGAACCAGACTATCTTGAGCGTGAAGCACCTCGCTCCACTGCTGCACTTCTAGATTTAGTGCATAAACTTTTTTTCTTCAATCATTATGTGAAATACAAAATGCAAGAAAAATTCTAGAAATGAAAAATGAGAGAAGGTAACATCGTGTTGTGTTGTGAAGTTTGTGGAAAGCACCTTCTGGCTGCAGAGCACACAAAGCTGTGTCACTACACCATCGTCAGAGCTTCACAGCTGTCAGAAAGGGACTGAATTTTGATCTTCACTGGTGCTGGTGAAGAGGAGCAAAAGCCTAGTAGCTTGGTGGCAGTGTTGCTAGCAACTGTGTCTATACTGCTGGAGCCAAAATAGCTCACTCTCTACTGACCTCAGGTGAATGTGTGTGAGGTAAATGACTAGTGAAAAACCGGGTAGTCCTGGGAAGCAGGTGTAAATCCAGGAACAGAACAGTTAGGCTGAGCTGTTATTCCTCTTGCTCTATAAGCTCAATTTTTTAAAGTTTTAGTATTGAAAAGATTCATAATAAATTTTTAAATAATTAACATGACTAAAGTAAACTTCATAGTGACTATTTCATCCCAAAGGTTGTTTCAGTTTGTATTTGGTCTTGGCTTTAGCCAGAACATATATTTGGTCTGTACAACCAGTCAGTGAGACATGAAATTTTCAGGATTCAGAAGAGATGACTTTTCTTTTTTGAAAGGAAAGGGAGCCAGGAGATGGAAGGAGGAGATGCGAAGGGGATGAATAAAGTGTTAAGATGTGTGTATGTACATGTGCCAACTCCCCACAGGAATATAATCATTATGTCATGCCAGCATGGACTAGAAAGTAAGAGTGGAAAAAAATGAATATAAGAGATATAATCACACAAGTTAGAATGGCTAAAATTTAAAAAGATTTATGGTAAGAATTCACAATAGGGATCTATGCAATTAAAACTCATAATTTAGAATGTATGATGAATTCAGCGTAATCTGCCTCGGAATATAGCCCAGTGACATAAGTGCCTGCCCGGCAAGCAAAAGGTCATGGATTTGATTCCTGGTACTAAAAATAAATAAAATCAGCATAACCATTTTGAGAAACCCTTCAGCAGTTTTCTTAATTAAAATTAAACATGTATATTAAGAAGAATTGGCCTGAGGAATAATAGGAACTAGTAGTTCTTGCGTTGATAATCAGAAATAAGTTTGCGAGGATGATTTGCTAATTGGAAAAAATTCTCCATGGGTAATTCTGGAAAGCTTTCCTTGAGTTGTAGCGGAGATTTGTTTATTTATTTATTTTGGTGGAACCAGGGATTGAACTCAGGCCCTTGTGCTTGCTAGGGAAGTGCTTATTCCACTGAGCCATCTCCCCAGCCCCAAGATTTATTGTTCTAAGAGCCAGTCCCTTGCCCATTTAAGTGATATAAACTAAGCACATGACTCGGCATAGTGCCCTTTTGAGAACTGAGGCCAATACCTAATTTAAAAACTGTTTGTCTCTAGGAAGGAGGCACACTGGGTGATTTTTATTTTTATTTTAAATGATTTTCTAATGAATTTGTGTTTCATTTTACAAATTACAAGAAGGAACCAGAAAGCTTACTGGGTTGGTTTAAGTTCTGTCTTCTCTTTCTCTGGTTCTAAGCTCCAGATTGTCAGTGGTTGTGGTCAGGAAAAAGTGTATGCTCCGATTCTTCATGGAAGTGAACCGTACTGTACAGAATGCCCCACTTGGCACCGTCGTGGACTCAGAAGCAACACGTCCTGCATGGCAAGTGCCACTGGAAAATTGGTTTTTAATGAATGTTCATTGCATGCTGTTTAAGCTTGGCCTTATTCTCTTGACTTCGTTCCCACAGTCACTCCATTTCCTCCCCCCAGGTATGACTTTTACTTGATCACCCAGGCTGCCTGTCGGGGAACTGTTAGTCCCACCCACTATAATGTCGTCTATGATGACAATGGGCTGAAGCCTGACCACATGCAGCGACTGACATTCAAACTGTGCCACCTGTACTACAATTGGCAGGTGAGGGAAAGAGGTTTGCTGATGTAAACGTGATATGCAAGATGAGTCAGGAAGATTGCAAGCTTGAACCCAGATTGGGCAACTTACTGTCTCAAAAAAAAAATAAAAAGAGTTGGGGATGCATCTTACTCTGAAGGTCCTGGGTTCACTCTCAGTACTGGGAAAGAAAAAAGATCCTCACTCAGAAATTGTCCCTCAGATAAGCTTTGAATCTTGATGTATCTAACTTTTCCTAAGGAGAAATGAAGCATGGCTCTTTAAGTCCACAGTGGGAGAAACCCGCACTGTCCTAGAAACCAGTTGTAGTTGTCATGACAGCAGGTCAATGTTCATTGTTTCTAGAAGACTTTATTAGATGTATTATCTTAGGCAAGCTTGGGAGGAAATCAGGATTTTGTTAATCCATGTTACAGATGAGGAAGTTAAAAGTAATACAGACACATCTGATGGCATAGTGTTAACAGGCACATCTGTCATGTACTTCTGTGCTTCGGGCTAAGTTCTGCTCTCAGAGTCCCATGAAGACCAACCTCAACCAACCTCAAGGAGCATGAGGTTGTAGGAAGCCAAGAAGAGGCCAAGTGTGATGCCCTCAGCTCCCAAGCCGCTGTCTCACCTTTAAGTTTATTGTTTACCCATCAACACATTCATTCAACACATTCTGTACAACCAATAGATGAAAAAGTTGATGGAGACAAGATGATTTGGAGGAAGTTATCCTATTAATTATTATCACTGCTTTTCCTTTACAGGGCTTAATCAGTGTCCCAGCACCGTGTCAGTATGCACACAAGCTGACTTACCTGGTAGCTCAGAGCATTCATAAGGAGCCAAATTTGGAATTAGCCAATTACCTTTTCTACCTGTGATGGCTGGAGTTGTTGGTATCAAGAGGAGGAGAAACCCAAGTAGTTACTATAGACTGTACAAATCTACCACAAGATTGAGGCTGTTACTGGGAAGGGAGATTGAGCTTAGGCTTAATTTCAAGGGGAAATAAAAATAAATACAAACCTGAATATGTCTTTAATCTGAAATAGCTTAAAAGAAAGGTAGGGCCGGGGAGATGGCTCAGTAGAATAAACACTTCCCTGGCAATCACAAGGGCCTGAGTTCAATCCCCAGTCCCCCCCACCACCAAAGGAAAGAAAGGTATGTTATTTTATGTTTTAAATAACTACATGCTTGGTGTAAATTCTAATTGTAGTATATAATATTGAAATCACCTAATAGAACCTTACAAGGCTATATGTCTTCTAAGAAATGTTTATGTGATGTGTTGATGGTAGATAGAGTCTAGCCCCCTACAGAAGTTTTGTAAAGGTTTTCTTAAGTGTTACTGAGTATTTTGTAGAGTGCTTTAAATAAGTATTGGAAATAAATAAAAAAAAATTTTGAGCATCAAAAATGTGTTGTGTGCTATTATTTTTCTGTCAGTTTGGACACAGTGCCTTCACACTGAACTGTCTCTAGACTCCATTTTTGGAGACAGTCTCACTAAATTAAAATTATCCAGGTTGATTTGAACTTGGGGTGCTCCTGCCTCAGCCTCCCAGAGTGCTGATGTCACTAGCATCCAGTATTGTGCCTAGATCAAGCATGTATTGTTATTTGAATTGCATGGCATTACATGAGTCTCATTATTTAACTAGACCGCATTGCCATCAATCTTTGAGTTATTTTTCTAAAACTGAACTTACCAATTCTGGTATTGGGATCTTATTTCATTTAGTAGCAACCATGAACCTTGTCTGCTTGGAGAAGGCAGAGTCCATGGGGAGAGGATTCTGCCGTGCCCCACCTGAGGGCACCCTACCCACAGGCTCAACCTTGGTCTTGCCACTGTGACTGCTGGAGGTCTTGCCTCTGCGCCTGGAGGAGGCTGCCCTTGGGCACTTTCCTGCACCGTCTTGCATTCTCGCTTTCTCCCCCCTTAATAAGTTGTTCCCTGCCCTGGCCAACAGAGGCGTTGGTGGCATAGTGGTTAGCATAGCTAGCTGCCTTCCCTCCGCATTGCAAACATTCAGCCACTTCCTTCATTATAAAAAGGAAACTTTTCCTCTCCAGTTGTTGCCTGTGTTCATCGTTCTTCTTTACAGAACGCTGTCTCAGAAGAAGTCTGTGCCTGATGCCTTCAGTGTCTTACTCCAGCTTGAAATTTCCCCTGCACAGTCACATCCCAGTTGTAGTCAGGCCACCAGTGACCTCCACTCCCCTGTGTGTTAGTCACTTTGCAGTCTTGACCTGCCTGTCACAGCTTGGGGCCATTTCTTCTCCCCTTCCCCCAGACACTCTTTCCTTAATGGGTAACACCCTCTCCCACTTTAGCTTTCCTACCTTGATTGTTCTTTCCCTTCTCACCCTTTCTTCCTGGAGTTCCCCAAGATTAAGAATGTGGATACAGGGGCTGGGGAGATGGCTCAGTGGAATAAGTACTTTTCTGGCAAGTGCAAGGGCCTGAGTTCAATCCCCAGTTCTGCCAAAAAAACAAAAAGGAATATGGATACATGCAAAAAGGTATTTTTCTATTAAGCTATCTCCTCAGCCCACCAAAAGGAATTTTTCTGAAGGAAAGATAGGAGTTCCAAATTCTATCTGTGGAACAGTTATATAAAAGGCTACTGTGAGGGACAGTGGGAGATGGCAAGAGGAATAGCAGTGCCGGCTGCTCTGAAATTGTTCTTGTCCTGTTCAGAGTTGTCCAGACCTGGTAGCAAAGCCCATGATGTGGGTCCTTCCAGCAATAGCAACTGAGTATTTTGGGGCAAAGAGAATAGTGGGGTCCAGGCAGGGTTCCAAACACCTTATATATGCATATTTAATGTCCACAGCATCTGTATGAATTAGGCAATAATGACCATTTCGGAGATAAAACCAGTAAGGAGTAGATTTCATGCAAGTAACTAGTTTCTGAGATTAATACATTGCAGAGTTTGAATTAACCTTCCTGTTTATGTGACAGCAAACCCTGTAAGATGAACCACAAGGCTCCACAGGGGTAATAAAAGATACTCTAAGATTTAAACTTTTTCTTACAGAGTACTTTATTTTTGTGGGCCCTTGCACTGAATTATATACCCAGTAGACAGGGTGTTTTTATTTATTTATTTATTTATTTATTTATTTATTTATTTATTTATTTTATTGAAGAACAAATAGCAATGAGACAGTTTCAAGACAAATTGACAAGACAGATTTACTAAATTAATACATTGCAAACTTTTCGTAATGTTTTGGTATCGTACAAGGTGTGCATGCATGATATTATACTTACAGACACTATTATAGCAGTTGTCTCTAATCAGTGAATGAAGAGAGTGTAGCTGTATACTTATCTTATTTTTTATAGCTGAATTATATCACAGATTCAATAATTAATACTTCCTACCTTGTTATCTTCCTAGTGGTTGTCCATAGCACTAGAAGTCGACATAATGTCTTGTCCAATTACTGTTAGTACAAATCTTGCTTCTCATAGAATTATGCAGAAGCACAGCATATTTATCCTAACTGTACTATTTATACAAACACATCATGGTTCTTCCTTTGTATTCCCCTCTTTGTGTCTAGACCTGAGACAGGATGTTAAATTGGCCAGGGTAGGTTTACTGGCTTTCTGCCTCAGCCTCCTGGAGTGCTGGGCTTACAGGCTTCCCCACACCTGGCTTCCCCCAGTGTTACTTGGTAAACGGTTACTTGGTCTTAATGATGAAGTTGGCATTGTATAGCTTTGGAAGCACAAGACTGCACCCATGGGGAAAGGGTCTTTTGTACTTACTTTCCTTCAGAGTGTAAGGGTGGTGTAATATCCCTTTACCTAATTGGTGTACTTGTATACATCTATATGTAGTATTTTGATTAGGCAATGCAGATGTTAGTAGTCTCTTACCTACCGTCCAAGGTCACTTACCATCTTCGCCCACCAGGAGGCACATGAGGACTGTCCTACAAGTTGAGGCTGTGTGGCACAAAGGAAAAGGAGAAACACAACTTAAAGTAACTGGTAGAGTGCAGCGTGGGGTTAGGAAATTTCACTGGAACTCAGGTTTCAATATATTTAGCTTTTCTGTGTAGCACTTTTTTTTCCTGGGACTGTTACCCATACTGTAAAAGAAGAAGGTTTTGGATATCAGAAAAAAATGTATATTTTTCAAACTCCTTTCATTTAATATATGGCAAGCATGATACACTGATACATTTCAGCTGTCAGAAATATCAAGACCTTCACCATGTCCCTATCAGCACGAGGGAATTTTCAGGGAAGTTTTTTTTTTTTTTTTTTTTAGAACCAGGGATTGAACCAGGCCCTTGTGCTTGCCAGGCAAGCACTTATTCTACTGAGCTATCTCCCTGGCCCCAGCAGTTTTCTTTTTAGAAAAAAAAAAATCATTTATTTGGTACAGGGTCTCACTGTGCAGCCTGAACTCATAGTGATCCTTCTGTCTCAGCCTCCACGCCTGGTTTCGGTAGCCAGCAAGGCGTTCCTGGGTTTCCGGGCCATGGCATGTGGTACAGGAGATTGAACCCAGGTCCTTGCATTTGGGGGCAGGTAGATGCTCTGACCACTGAGCTATCTCCCCAGCCCAGAAGTTTTCTTTTTAACAAGCCTCCGGGTGAATTTTTTGGGTGGGATTTGGAAAAGTGTAGGAAGACGGCTCCACTAGTTCCAACTCAAACTGCAAGATCAGTGCAGTTTCAGCTGGACTGTGACGCTTCCACTGCCCCTGTCTGACACACCAACCTTCTCACTGGCGTCCTCCCTGGGCCCCACGTGGATGCTGCCGCTCTGCTCCTCGTACTGCAGTTGTACCTCTGTGTCACTAGCTGCACTGTGTCTCATGGACAGATAGCATATGACCAGCTCTCCAGGCATGCTATGTGAGTGGGCTCAAGGGAGGACAGACGCATGAGCGAGCTGCTTTTAAACAAGTTTGGAGAGTGCCACCATCGTCTATCTTCACCCCCCATAACAGTGATATACCCTTGCTTGCTTGCTTCTGCTGTCTTCTGCTTTCCATGAACTGGCTCTGTTCTATGATCCTTGTGCTAGGCCACCCTGACTTGTGGCCAGTAGGTTAGGGACTGAAATCTCTACAAACTGTGAGTAAATGGATCTTTTTTCCTTTAGAAAAAATAAATACTGAGTCTCTTGATGGTTTGTAATAGACAGGATCAGCCTCTGTTATCTGTACAGACTGAAACATAGTATTATTCAGTTTATTCCCAAATATGTTGTTTTAGGCTTGGATAATTGCCAGAGAAACCAGAAGTAAAAATATGTCTTAGATTTATGTAGGACATTATCAAGCCCCTAACCTATATTTAGTGAGAGTATTTTGGCCCAGGCTATTTGTTACTTAGAACAGCGCTATTTAAAATGGCATCATCCACCCACATGTGGTCTTTGATGTAAATTTAAGGTAGAGCTAAGTGAAAAAGGTATTTAGACCTATTACTATCATCACAGAAAGTGCAGTAAGAGTACTGACAAGATTATGCTTTTTAAAATCTGAAGCAGGTGGCTTCCCATATATAAGACCTTCTCCCCTCCCTCCAAGTTCTGTTTCATTGACAGTGCCAGGCATGGCCTGGGCACCAGGAAATCAGACATGGAGAAAATATGGTTGCTTTCTTGGAAAAGTTTAATGCAGGCATACTCAGCCAGGCTGATTATACCTGGAAGGACACTTTTGGTTGTCATATTGTGTGTGTATGTGTGTGTGTGTGTGTGTGTGTGCATGTGTACTAATAGCAGGAAGCAGAGGCCAGGAATGCTGCTAGATACTGAATAATACACAAGACAGCTTCTCTCCTTGCTATCAAAAACTCATCCAGCCCCCAATATCAATAATCCCAAAGTTCAGAAACTAGTTTAAAACCATTCTGGGAAGAGAAAAGTCACAACAGATGCCAATAAATTGTGTAAAAATGAACAGAGAGGAGATGTGGCAGATTAACAACTGGCGGTCTACTTGTGACACCCAACTGAATTAAGCTAGTGTGGTGCTGAGTGTAGGAAGCCCACCTGAGGATTGCTGCTGGCAGTGTAAGAGGCAGAACTGGAGAGGGAGAAGCTCAGAGGAATTCTTGGAATCTAGAAGCTGTTGGGAAGCTGTTAGGGAGCTGCTGGTTCTCCTGGGCTATTCTGTTGGAGAACCTTGTCATGCTGGCTTTCCTGATGAACTTGGATGTTCTCAGCAGAAAAGCTCAGGACCTTGTCACTGAGAATGGTTGTGGCTCACTTTGGGGAAACTCTGGTCCTCATTTGAGTATCACTTTCTGATCAGGAAGGGAAGATAGTACACTACTCAGTCTTTTGGAGAAGCTTTTTGCATTGACTTTCCTGGTGGGAATACAGCTTTTGTCATCACTGGAGGAGCTTGGGCTCTCACTGTAGCTGAGGATGGCTGTGGTAGTTTTCGGTGCACTCTGGTTCTTACCTTGAGCATTTCTTCCTGGCTCCAGTTCAGATACCTCAGCCTGCCAGCATAGATCTTTCATCCCACCGGCATAAGCTTTATAGTTTCCACCGCTGACCTTTGAGCTTATCCAGCGGAGATCTGGGAAACATGCCTGGATGAGACATTGTTATGGGCTCTTGACCTCCAGTTGGGCTTGCAGGGGACATTATTATGAGCTCTAGTTCTTTTCCTGGACTCATGCAGAACATTACTGTGGGATCCAGCCCCTCAGCTTAGTTCTTTGGTCTTTAGTGTGTGGAAAGATTTCCTGAATTCTTTGTACATGATTCTTTGGGTAATCCATTATAAAATAACCTTATAAAATGTGCCTTGTGTTGTATTGTTTCCCTTGCAATGCCCCAATCTACAACAGGAATGTGTAAAGAGATAGGGGTGGGATCATTCTGAGCTGGGTCTAGAAAGAGCCAAATGGTTATTCATTTCTTTTATGATCCCATAACATTTTGCTTTTTCTTCTTTATGACACTGAGTACTGACATGTTTTAATAAGTAGGTTATATATACTTTCTTCTGTTACGGTGAATTCAAGAGCAGGTACATTAATGAAGTGTCCCCAGGATTTCATTCAGTGATTGGACCACATAATAGAAATACACAAAAATTTCCATAGGCAAATGTTGATAGATGGATATAATTTTGCTCACTTTTTTTTTTTTTTACAAATACAAGAGTCCATCTTGATGGTTTTAGTGTGAACTATTTTGCAGCTTAAAAAAGCATCTTTTAGAAAAGGTGCAGAAATCTGTTGGCTGAAAGTCGAGTAGAGCAGAGCTTGCACTCTCAAAATGAGAATATTTTAGTGGCTTGAAATGTTCCACATAGCTGCCTTCCTGATAGCATCAGAGCATCCTGCATAGTGAAGTTCCAAGTCAGAACAGTCAATACAGAAGAGAGAGACAATTTTCCCTCATGGTGCAGTACGTTTGGATCCAGAAGACAGGGAATATTTTTGCAACTTAATGGAGATGAGTTACCAAAGCCTTAACTTAATGTAGTGGTTTTTATTGAATTTTATAAACCTATCATTTAATTTCCAGTATTTTAGGGAAAATTTTAAGTGTTGGAAACAGATACTATCTGGTCTCTAGTTTGCCTTTCTTCTTTCTTTCTTTTTTCTTTCCTTTTTCTTTCTTTCTTACTTTCTCTCTCTTTCTTTCTTTCCTTTCCTCCATCTTTCTTTCTTCTTTCTTTCTTTCTCTCTTTCTTTCCTTTCCTCCATCTTCTTTCTTTCTTTCTTTCTTTCTTTCTTTCTTTCCTTCTTCCTTCCTCCCTCCCTCCCTCCCTCCCTCCCTCCCTTCCTTCCTTCCTTCCTTCCTTCCTTCCTTCCTTCCTTCTTCTTTTCTCTTCTCCCCCTTCTCCTTCTCTTCTTCCTTCTTCGTCAAAAGGTCTTATCCCTTTTAGGTTCTTGGCTGATGTTTGTAAAGCTTCATTCTGAGCTAGCTAGAAGAGCCTTAGGCTGCTGTCATGGTTTCTGTCACCCTTTTAGCCCCCAGAGTCATAGGGATTTTTTCCAGAGGTAGCTGAATATAGATAGGGTGTGATGCCGGGGCTAAGGGTGTGTGTCAGCTCACTGTTTGGTTTGGCACTGCCTGAATCCCAGCAGCCTGGACAGGGTATAAAAGGAGCAGAAAGATGCTGGTGAGGTCACTTGTTTTTGTTGTTTTCTGTGCACATGAACTGTTCTCTGCAAAGCCACCCTTCCCTGGAGCCCACTGGTTACAGACTGAAACCTCTACAAACTGAGCTAAGGAAACCTTTCCTCCTTTAACATTTGGTGGTGGGTATATTGTCTCAGCAATGAGAGAAAAGTAACTAAGATAGCTGCAAGATCCATTTTTAATGGAATCAACATCCAGAATATATGAAGAGTTACAAATGAAAGGGAAACAATTTTATTTTTGAAAAGATAATCAAAGGACATAGAGAAACAATTCATAGAAAAGGAAATATAAATGTCCAATAAATACCTGAAAATGATGCTGACTTTCACTATTGATCAGAAAAATGCCACTTAAAGCAACAAGATAACGTTTCACATGTACATATTATGTTGATAAAAATTAAAATTAGAAATAGAATTGTGAAGATGTGGGGAGACAGGAATCCCCACATGTTGTTGCTGTGTAAATTAGGACAACAATTCTGGGGAAGAGCAATGTCTACTAAAGTTGAAAAGTTCAGACCCGTGACCCAAAGTCCCAAGCTGTTCATTAAAGCACTGAATAGTGAATATTGGAAGCAGTGTAAATCTCCATCAGCAGGGGAATGGATCCATAATGTTAAGCAGTTAAGGTGAGTGAAATTTATCAATATAGTAACAGGCATACATCCCCAAAACATGTCATTAAATGCAAAAATGAAGTCACAGAATTATATGCACAGTAAAGAAAATATCCTACAAAAATCTTAAATCCAGATAAATAGTACTTGATATATATTATTGAGATGTGTAATAAAAATTTCTAAAAATATGGCATAAAAGGCATACACCAAATTCATTATTTTTGGTGGGAAACAATGTAATGATGAAGCCAACAAAGATGACTTTATTCCCCATTCTATTTGTTTATTTTTTAAGCGAGAAACAAAAAACCACAGAATGTCACCATTCATTATTAAGGCCTTCAGTTCCTCGTACTGGGTCATAGGGGCTCGTAACATGTATCCTAATGAAACAGCGTACCTTAGCATTAGTGATATCTGGGTGTGCATCTCAGTGGCTGCACTGAGGACATGTAGGAAATGATTTTTGCATTCACCCACTTCGTGTGACAAGCTTCAAGGTGTATGTGAGTGTGTCAAAGTATCAACAGGTGGGTTTACTAGAATTAGCTCAATTCGGTATCCTGTTGTATGAAAATCTGCTTTTACAGTTTTGAGAGGAGGCTGAAACTGTGTCACCAAGTGACTCAGCTACTGATGACGGCCTGGATCGTGTGAGCTAGAACAGCTAGCATGTTGTGACAGAGCACAGTATGGAAGGAAGACCTCGGCTCGGGTGAGGAGGAGAACAGGAATGTAAGTAAACACTGGGCTAGCCAAAGTGCCATGAAATAGCCATGCATACCTGAACAATCTCATGTTAGAACTAGGTCAGAAAATATTATTAAATTCCTATCAGAGGTGAAAACTATCGAAGAGAGTGTGATTCAATGTAGGAAATTATTTGTAATGGACAATATGCTACAAGATGTTTTGAAATACACTAATAATAAAATACAAGTATGACATTCTTTCTCTATATATCAATAACAAATATATTTATCATGACATCTTAGAACTAAAAGCCTTCATAGCAGGACTTTATTATCATAATTATTGGGATCGAAATGGTTTATGGTAGAGTGACAGATGTGGCGTTGAGATTATTAGAACAATAATGACGCTCAAGAGATTTGAGGGGCTGGTGAGATAGCTCAGTAGAATAAGCATTTGCCTGGCAAGCACAGGTGCCTGAGTTCACTCCCCTGTTGCACCAAAGGAAAAAAAAAAAAAAAAAAAGAAAAAGAAAAGAAAAAAGAAAGAGAAATTTGGTTTCCTTCAAAATTGCCTCTGTTTTGACAACTAAAAGACCTGCCCGGAAAGAAAAAAAATCAAAAAATTAGGTTGCTATTGACTCATCTTTTGAAAGCTTTGTTTCAAACTGTCATGCAACTTATACATCATCCATATACATGACAATTGATGGAAAACTTACATAAATTCATGGCTGTTGCAACTTTCAGCCACATATTCCAAGGAAACTTTCCAAATATAATATAAAAATACATTTCCTGGCAGATATGAAGACATTTTGCACTTTAAATTTAGAAATTTTTCCTGGAACTCACCTACTAGATCTTTATTCATACAATAATAAACCATATGATTTTGTAAATAGAGCTGCATGTATTTCAAAAAGTAACCCAAATGTCATGTTAGACAACTGAGTCACCAGTTATCTGTTCATGTTATATTCTCTAAAAGAACATTAGTTGATCAGCACAGGAATTATCCACAAGAACAAAGCCAAGACTCCTGAAAAAAAATGTTTTACATTCACGATAGGGAAATGTAGTGTACAGCCTTTTGGATTTCAGAAAAACATAACATTGGCCTCATAAATAAGGAAAATAAAGAGTAGTACAGATGCTTTCAACATTACCCCCATGGTGATAAGATTGATAGTAGAGCCAGGCATGATGGTGCAGGCCTGCAATCCCAGCAACCAGGAGGCGGAGACAGGAAGATTCTGACAGTTCAAGGTCAGCCCATTCTACACGGTGAGTTCAAGGATAACCTGGACTACATTGTGAGATTCAGTCTCAAAAGTAGACAAGATTGACAGCAAATCCTCAACACACATGAAGCTAGAAATGGTCACATTTTACAACAAAACAAAAGGTGAAGCAGAAGTTGATGTACCAACTACGATGTCACTCAAAACACAAAGCATGGGTCAATGGTTGTATTTTACTCGATCCTAAACATGTCAGGCATAAACAGTTTCATAGTTTATGAAGAAAGTAATAAGGACAGGGCTGGGGAGATAGGTCAGTGGCATAAGCACTTGCTTGGCAAGCACAAGGTCCTGAGTTTTATTCCTGGTACACTCCCCCCAAAAAAGAGAGAAAGCTTTCAGGGTTAGTGATATAGCTTAGCAGACTAAGTGCTTGTTTAGATAAGCACAGGGGCCAGGGTTCAATCCCTGGCACTGCAGGTAAAGAAAGAAAGAGAGAGAGAGAGAGAGAGAGAGAGAGAGAGAGAAAGTAAGAAGCACAAAATATCACAGAGAATTTTCTTAGAGAATTGGGACTGAAACTGATAAAGGATCAGCTACAATAGAGGAAGAGCAGTACTATCATCCCAAAGAACTCCTCAAAAGAATTCTGGAGCAGATCAGTGAGACATCACAAGAACCACTTGAGAAAACAGGAAGGCCAGCAAGACCACGGAAGGACTCACTGGGAATACTCACATTTGTGGGGGAGTGAGAACCACATTCAGTCTGCACATTGATGTGCACTTAAATATGTATACAAGCAACAACTGTGTATGTGTGACCCACACATAAAAATTGCCCGGAGCTCTGCCCTAAGCAGCATAGCTGAGGTTAGATTTCTAACCCTTCTTGGATTATCTTTGTTTCTCCATGTTCTTATCAGAACATGAGCAGAGCAGTCTGCACTGGAACATTCCCTTCCTCCTCTAGGGCTTTTGATTATCCAGTCCTGTGCTTTCAGCACTTGCTCAAAGCAGATCTTTTACAGCCATTTCTAGGAAAGGTTTTGTAAGATGCTGCTAGGCTGTGGTTCTAAATTGGACTCTCTGTGCCTGACACTGCTTTCTCTGAAACCACTGAATTATTTCTGTGGGATCAACTTTCTTCTGAGTTCTGGGATACTTTTAAATTCTGTGTGTGTGTGTGTGTGTGTGTGTGTGTGTGTGTATGTGTGTGTGTGTGCTTTAAACAATTTATTTAACTGAAATGGACTTCCATTTGTGCCTGAAGTGACTTCCATTTATTTTGATACATCTTTTCCCCATGGTAATTTAGAAGATCTTCAAGAAAAAATAAACATTTTATAAATATTTAAATATTTGAGTGTATACCTGCACCTCAGTAATATCTTTCAGCAAGAAAATCACTGAAGAATAAAGAACTAGACACAATTACTAGGTACAGTGAAGTGAAAATCTGCTGCAAGTATTTCTGAGGTAAGAAGGCACCACATACCCATTCAACTAAGAAAACCACCCTTATAACACAGGATGATTTTATTTTTACGTAGGACCTAGAACACTTAAGCTGCCAATTAGGTACTGCATGGTAGAGCAACATCCCCAGGTTATGCCATTAATTCATAGGGAATAGGTTCCAACAACTCACAAAGTGGGTTTCCCTGGGAGGGACAGGCTGGCGCTTCAGTTGAACCCAGGTATCTTTCTCTTTGGCTTCCTTCTTTTTCTGACCATTTTCCTTGACACATTTCAGAAAGCTATCACAACATGTTGACTCTAATATGCTCAGTATGCACATTAATCATCTTGGCAAGTATCTTGCCCTTCACTTGCTTGTTTACAACAATGCCAACAGCATGCTGGGTGATGTTGTAGACTCCTCCTGTTTTGCCATGGTAACATTTGTGAGGCATTCCTTTTTGCACAGTACCCATTCCCTTGATATCTACAATATCACCCTTTTTGTAGATTTGTATGTATGTGGCCAAAGGAACAACCTCATGCTTTCTAAAAGGCCTGGAGAACATCTAACAGGTTTCCCTCCTCTTAACCCTTGTTTTAGTCATTTTGACAAATTACTAGAAGGTGGCTGTTCTGGCCAAAAGTTAAATTCCTTTTGACAAAAGTCACTTCTAAGTTCCAGCTCAATCCAGCCCAGCAAGTGTGTGGGAGAGCTTCTGGCTTCTCTGCACCCACAGGACCCCTCCAGACCAAAACTCAGGCATCTGCATGAGTGAGACCCTCTACCATGCCATCTGGAACCCTGCAACCCTCCAGAGCCCCCGCTGAGAAGCCCACTCAGTGAGCGAGAACTTCTATGACTCTCTAGGGACCTTCAGATAGTGTATGGGAGAGCTTCTATATTCCCCTGTGCTCCCTGAGTCAGGGGCACAACAGAGGGGCACCAAAGGTTCACAATTGTGCCAGATGGGAACAACAGGTTGACTTCCAAGGGATGCAACAGGAAGGAGCTAAAAACAACAGGTAGATCCAGGCCAAACATAACTGGATAAACTCAAACTTAATAGATCTGCTCCTGAATTTCAGTAGGTGCTAAGGATATAACTGCACCAAAGCTCTACACCAAAGGTCAAAGGTCAGTGCTATATGAAATGATAAACACAAGGAGGAAAATGCAATCTCAGGCCTCGAGCCCACCCACAATAACTGCAGAGGACACTAGCTCAGCTGAAATGAATGAATTTAACAGCGTTGGAAGTAAAGAAACAACAGCAGAAAGGTATGGATGAACTCAGAATAGAATTATTTCCTGAAATTAATAAAAGAAAGCTCTGAATCTATAGCATCTGAAGTAAAGAATCTAATACAGAAACACATGGGGGAAACCCAAGGCCCACACAGAACAAGTGCAGAGGATGCTAGCTTAGCTGAAATGAACTAATTAACAGTGTCGGAAGTAAAGAAACAACAGCAGAAAGGAATAGAGGAACTCAGAGCAGAATTAATTTCTGAAATAAAAAAAGAAACGTGTGAGTTCATAGCATCTGAAATAAAGAATCAAATTCAGAAACATACGGAGGAAACCCAATTTGGAAAAACTATGCAGTAAAAGAATTAATAACTGCCTCTAAAGAAAACAATGATAAGAAAATAGAGGAGATTAAAAATAAGATGAATTCTTGAATGAGCAATACAGGAAAGAAATAGATAGCATGAAGCAGAGTCAGAGATACAGAAGAACTTAAAATCTCAATCACAAGTATACAAAAACATTTGAATGAAAGTGAAGAAAGAGTTTCAGATATTGAAGACGCTGTTGCAGCTAGTGAAAAGGTGAGAAAGGATCTCTCAAAACAAGTAGGATGCAGGAAAAAAAAATCCATCACCTGCAAGATGATGCAAAGATGAACAATGTGAGACTAATACTCATTAATGAGAAAGATGGAGAAAATACAAATGATATAAAAAGAATATGGGCAGAAGTAATAGCAGAAAACTTCCCAAATATGAGGAAACAATCTGACATTCAGGTAACCAAAGCACACAGAACACCAAAAAACTTCAGCCCAGTTAAAAACACACTAACAAATATAATAGCCAAGATCCCTGAAATCCAGCACAAGAATAGTATACTGAAAGTGGATAGAAAAAGAAGATCACATTCAAGGGAAAACCCATTAGAATTATGGCTTACTTCTTTTCACAAACCATGAAGGCAAGGAGAGCATGGAGCAGAGTACTTCAAGTACTCTATGAAAACAATTTCCAGCCCACACTACTATACCTTGCAAAACTCTCTTTCAAGTGTGATGGAGAAGTGAAATACTTCCACGACAAAGAACAACTAAAGAATTTCATGATGACAAAGCCAGTCCTGCACAGACTACTGAAAGATGTTCTAGAGAGGGCCCAAAATGACCAGAACTCCATGAATGAGAACAGAGGGAACTCATTAAATGGGGTAAAAAAAATTAAACACAGGACAAAAAGGAGCATATAACAGCAGGTAAATAGCATGTCCATCATAAGTCAACACATTTCAATTATAACCACCAATGTAAATGAACTCAATTCACCAATTAAAGGAAATAGACTGGCACAGTGGGTTAGGAAACAAAATCCAATAATAGGCTATATAAAAGAAACACACCTAACTCCAAAAGACATACATAGGCTTAAAGTCAAAGGATGGAAAATAATACTACATGCCCAGCACCTCAGAAAAAAGGAGGGGTAGTAATTCTATTTTCCGACAGTCTCAACTTCAAACCAAGAATGATCAAATGAAATAAAGAAGGTCACTATATACTGGTTTGGGGAAAAATTCAAGAGGAAGAAGTAACACTCATAAATATCTATGCAACAAACATAAGAGCACCCAATGATATAAGACAAATCTTAATGGACACGAAAAATCTAATAATCATGAACACAATCTTAACAGGAGGCCTTAACACCTGCTTATCCCAAAAAGATAGGTCAACCAGACAAAAAATTAGCAAAGAAGTAGGAGAACTAAACCAGAGCTTGGAAATGGACTTGGTGGACATATACAGAGTGTTCCATCCAACCACAGCTGAATACACATTTTTTTCATCTGCACACAGGTCATTTTCTACAACAGACCACATACTAGTCCATAGGTCACGCTGAACTATATGCAAGAAAATAGAAATTATCCCATGCATATTATCTGACTACAGTGCAATGAAACTGGAAGTAAATGACAAAACAACAACAACAACAAAAAAAAAAACCCTAAATACATGGAAAGTAAACACCACCCTACTCAGCAATCAATGGATTACAGATGAAATTAAACAAGAAATTCAACAATATCTACAATTCAATGAAAATTCAACCACAACTTATTGGAATTTATGGGATGTGATGAAAGCAGTTCTCAGAGGGAAAATTATAGCTATGACCTCACACATTAAGAAAACAGAATGGGAACAAATAAGCACCCTAATGTTGCACATCTACCATATAGAAAAGGAAGAGCAAACCAAACTCAGAGCCCACGATGGGAAGAAATCATAAAAATTAGAGCAGAAGTTAATTCAATTGAGATGAAGAAAGCAGTTCAAAGAATTAATGAATCAAAAAGCTGGTTCTTTGAAAGACTAAATAAAATCAATAAGGCCCTAGCTAACCTCATCAAAAAGAGGAAAGAAAAAAAGCAAATACAAGCAATAAGGACTAAAAAGGGTGTAATCACCACAGACCCAGTGGAAATTCAGAAGATTATCAATAGTTACTTTGAGAATCTTTACACTCAGAGAATAGAAGACACAGATGAAATGGACAGATTCCTTGAAAGGTCCAAATTACCAAAACTGAATCAACAAGATATAACTACTCTCAATAACCCAATAACAGCCAATGAGAAACAAAACGTAATAAAAAGCCTGTCGACAAAGAAAAGTCCAGGTCCTGATGGATTCACAGCTGAATTCTACAAGTAATTTAGGGAAGATTTAATCCTGACACTACTCAAATTCTTCAATGATATTGAAAAGGAAGCAGTCCTCCCAAAATCATTCTTGGAGACAAGTATTATACTGATACCAAAGCCAGGGAAAGACACAACTAAAAAAGAGAACTACAGGCCAATCTCTCTCATGAACATGGATGCAAAAATACTCAACAAAATCCTAACAAATAGAATACAGAGAATAGTCCGGCGCCGCTCCCGTCCCGCGGAAGAAGACACTCAGACACTCAGCAACGGGTTCAGCAAGCCTTTATCGAGTGGGATGCAAGCCTCTACATGCGTCCGCTACCCACGGCTCCTACC